>BJBW01006306.1:22464-74118 GCA_004320125.1 Scolopax mira
CTCATCTCCCTGACACACCTCTAAACTAGAGATTAAGAAAGAATGATGGTAGAGAATGCTGCATTTATAGGATGTAAAACAATACCAAGGAAGCAGGCGGCCATTTGTGCCACTTTGGAAGGCGTTCTCATCCCTCCTTTCTGCTCAGTCAGCCATCCTTCATCTGCATGCTAAATGTGGATGAAGGATCAAAGAATATTCATGTTTAATCATGCAAATGTGAACATTTCTCAAGGTACAACATATAACAGACAAAAAGCAGGCAACAGACAATGCCCATGGCTATTTGTTAACATGTGACTGAGTCCTTTATTGTACTGCTTGTTTTGTTTCTGTTCCCTTCCTGTGTAAATTTCACATTCTTTCTTTTTTAATAAAAAAATTCTTTAATGTTTTGCTTAGAAACATAAATGTTGCTCAGTTGATTTTTATCATAACAAGGAACCTGTAGCAGCGTAAGGTGCTGCACCATTTAGCTTTCACTAATGGATAAAGAAAATCTACAAACCTGTAATAATATTAGTCTTTAATTGAATTTAATCCCAGTAGATCTCTGCAGCCATAATTTTGATAGCTTGTCTAGTTTGTCAAGAAAACTACATTGTACTGTCTTTTCAATCTTCTTTCTTAACCATTATTTCATGTTTCACTTTCCATTTTTATGAGGTCATTGATTTATGTAAAACAGAGACTGATAGAACAGTTCTTTTTCTGCTGAACAAAGCTGGATTGCTAGAAACTTATAGGAAACTTCATACCTATATTCTACAACTTTATAACAACTCAAAATAACAATGTTCTTCCCACTCCTCTATGCATGCTAATTCAAGTTTCACAACCTCTATGGATTGTGCAGTAGTTAGGTGCAGCCTTTTTTGTCTTGACATTTCTCATCTTGGTTGTTGATATTTCTTATCTTTTACAGAAGTATTTCTGATTTTGTATAAAACTTCCTTGTGATTGCAGAAGAGCTTTCCACATGGGTTTCCTCCCTTATTTTTTCCTCTTTCTCATTTATCTTTATTTCTTTGCAATCATTTTCATCAAGGCAGTAAATTGTGTCAATGGAATAAAACATAGTTTACTGTAAGAATGAAGAGTGCACAAATTCAGATTACATTTAGAATATTCAGTAGCTGCCTATAATTGCTTGTTTTCATATTTTTAAATGACAAACCTTTACAACTTCTTTGGATGTTTTAATTTATAATGCATATATTTCAATCACAATGAATAAAGTTCCAATCAATGACTTAACAGCAATAGGATATTTATTTTTCCTCATAAATTCTGCCTCCTGCTTGAATGAGAGCTAATTTTCAAATTTGGATATTGAATAACAGAAGAACATGAGGGAGAGTGAGTAGATGTGGAACTAGAGGATTAATATTCATTTCAGCCAATGTCAGTGCTTTTGACATAAATTTATCAATTTTCCCTTCTTGTTGAGTAATCTGTTCACATAGAAGTCTCCTAGTGAATTTCATGTAAGGAACTTGAAATGTAGTATTCAAACCTTAGCATGAAATGTTTTTCTCTATCTCCATTTTCGGCATCTATATTAATATCTGAATTTGAGAAACCTTGAAAGCCTGGACGACCCTTCAGAGAACTAGAAAGACTTCAATGTTATAATTTTTCTAATTAGGACCGGAATACAGTTGGTGCAATTTCATCATTCTTGGTAGAAAATTTTGACATTTGTAAGTGGACGAGTTAATGAAATTAGATACAGACAGAAGTTATTGGCCATTCAGGAACTAAAATTAACAGAATTAATAACTGAAATAAAATTTATTCAGTAATTTAACTTTATATATAATGAATGAAAACTTAATCATCTTATAGTTTTGGAGACTAATAATGTTCTCTGATCTTCACTCAGTTCCAACTCAAACACAGAGTCATATTTTTCTACTGATAAAAAAGACTAAAGAAAACATTAATGTTACAGAATGACTGCATTAAGAAATATAAAAAAACCATGAAGGCAGGAACCAAAGACACTTGTGAGAGGTGAAAGGAGATATTCTGCAGGGAATCCAATGGCTTTATTTTCAATTGCTACCTTTGATTCCTCCCAGTTTGTCCAACTAAAACTTCCAGCTGGAGCTCTCCTTACAGACCAAGCTCTTCACACACATTATTTAAAGTGCAACTCTCTGAAAATATAGAGAAATACGGAAGTTATGACATATGTTTAATTTATAATACAAACTGTGACAACAGTTTTACCACAACATGATTACCATGGTTCCTAGTGTATTTTAATGAAATCTGTACAATCACCTTTGTCTCTCTCTAGGAGTCTGATACAAGAATGAGAGCACAAATCTAACATTCATCTTGTAATTTACAGACTGATGAAAGTGATCCTGTGTCCCCTTCGTATTATAAGCAGCTTTTTGCCAAGAGGGGAAAAATCACAGATGACAGACCAGTCACATCAATCTCTAAGAATGAAATTCAAGCAAATTTGATTCGAAAGAGCACAGTATAGTCTGCAGCAATGATTTAGATATCTCCTTTATATATTTATGTAAAAAAGATAGTTGCATTCTTGGGTACTTTTTTGCTAGTGTCTCCAAAAATTCAAATATGTTGAAAACGTCTTTGCTACTGAAGAATCATAGAATGATTTAGGTTTGAAAAAGCTTTTTAAATTGTTGAGTCCAACCATTAACCGAATGCTACCAAGTGCACCACTAAACCATATCCCTAAGCACTCCGTCTACACGTCCTTTAAATACATCTAGGGATGGGGACTCAAACACTTCCCTGGGCAGCCTGTTATGATGCTTCGCAACACTTTCAGCAATACATTTTTTCCTAATACCCAATCCAAACTTCCCCTAATGCAACTTGAGGCCATTTCCTCTTTTCCTATCACTTGGGAGAAGAGATCAACTCCCATCTCTCTACAACCTCCTTTCAGGTAGTTGTAGAGAGCGATAATGTCTCCCTTCAACCTCCTTTTCTCCAAACTAAACAGCTTGGACCTTGATCCTTTTTCTCCAGTTCCTTCAGCCATTTCTCATAAATCTTCTGTTCTAGATCCTTCACCAGCTTCATTGCCTTTCTCTGGACATGCTTCAGTACCTCATTATCTTTCTTATACTCAGGGACCCAAAACTGAACTCATTATTCAGGGTCAACCAGAGCTGAGGCCACAGGGACCTCACTTCCCTAGTCCCATGGTCCAGGACTTGGGTCAATAATAAAACCTGATGTTTGAAAGACATTGTTGGTCCTGACCACACAATGCAAAATACAAAGAAAAGACTGAGAGACAGCATCTATTTGAAATAAAGCCTGGCTCTTTCTTTCGTAGTTTTCATTTAGATATCAGAAGCCTTTGCAAAGTAGATCATCAACACTGTCTCTATAGGTCAAATACAAAACTGGAAAGACAAGGGTAGAAATTACTTCTCTGGAGTCAATTCCTAGGCTGATGAAGTTACTCTGGGGGGAAGTTTCTCTATCTTTTCAGAGACAAGACACAGAAGAGTAGGAACAACACTTGAGATGGAGAAGGTTTGCTGTTATGTGTAACTGACAGAAAACTGTTCCGACAAACTTGATGTAGATTTGCACTCAGTTCAGCCAAATTCACCAGTATGGATTCTTTGAAAGCAGGCTTATACCCCAAAGTACTTTAGAGAATGAGTGACCAACTTCTAACACTAGGACATATTTTCCAGTCATACGGCCAAGGAAAATTCAATCCTTTGTGGTGGATGATCAATTCAAATTAAGCACTGTGCTGAGTCTGGCTGGAACAGAGCTAACTTTCTTAATAGTAAGTCATTGGTGCTGTCATTTGTATTAGGGGTTAAAACAGTGCTTCAAGGCTTTCTCTGTTTCTCAGTCTCTCACCTTATCTGGGGTGGTAAGGTGAGAGCAACTTATCTGGGGATCGGCAAGAAGTTGGAAGAAGACGCTTCTGGAACAAATGACCTGAAATTCCAAAAGAGTCGCACCATACTGTATAGTAAAGCTCAGCAATAAATACTGGGGTAAGGAAAGAAGGGATGGGGAATTTTTGGCTTCTGAATGGGCCATTGCTTGGAGTATGGTTGGGCGTCAATCTGCTTGTGAGAGGTGACTACTTACTTCTTTTGCATTGTGTTTTCTTCCTCTTTCTTTCACCTGTTAAACTCACTTTATCTTGACCCATGAGTTTTGTTCTTTCTATGCTCTCCCTCGTTTCATTGCAGGCTGTATGTGTGTATAACTAGCCGTCTGTGTGTGTTTGGCTGCTGGCTGGCATCCATCCACAACAAGCACATACCTTTTATATTGTAATATAGAAAGACCATTCTGAATTTCTTTACTAGTATCAACTGCAATCTCTCAATATCAGATCAGATTAAAAGGACCTAAAAACATTCCAGCACTTTCTGGGGTCAGATCAGTACTCAGAAAATGGGAAGGAACAAACTATGTGCTCTCCTCTTTCTTAACGTAATTTGAAAAACAAAATATGATGTTGTACAGTACAGGTTAAGTGTGATACAATTAAAAAGTCTCAGTAACATGGGTATCACGCAGGTCTTGTATCTCACCAGGATTAGGGCAGATTTTCAGCTCAAATCTGGAATCCCTTATTTCGGAGCTCTAAGCTATGGAACCCCCAAAAAAGCAATCTTAAAAGAGTTCTCAGAATGTCCATTTTCCAATTAAGAGCAGTGCCTTCTGATATAAAGGAAAACATCTAGCACACATTAGACATAGCTACATCTAATCAAGTCCAACAAACCTTGTAAAATACTTTTTATTGTTTTTACTGACACCAAAACTTATTTTTCTATTCACTGGGGTCTTACAGCATTTATTCAGTACTTTTGACAAATTTACAACTGAAAATAATGAAAGAATTAGACTCTAGGAACAGTATAGTTCCAGTATAGTTCTGTTCTGTTCTGTTCTGTTCTGTTCTATTCTATTCTATTCTATTCTATTCATAGAATCATAAGTCTAAGTTGGAAGGGACCTAAAAGATCATGTAGTCCAACCGTCAAACTAACCCTGTCAAAAATCACTAAACCATATTCCTAAGGACTACGTCAACCCATTTTTTGAACACCTCCAGGGATGGTGCATCAACCACTTCCCTGGGAAGCCTATTCCAATGCCCAATAACCCTCCCATGAAGAAATGTTTCCTGATATCCAATCTAAACCTCCCCTGGTGCAACTTGAGGCCATCACCTCTTTGTCCTATCTCCTGTGACTTGGGAGAGGAGACCAACCCCCGCTTCTCTACACCCCCTCTTCAGGTAGTTATAAAGCATGATGTTTTTTTGAAAGCATTCCATTGCTCTCAAAGGAAAATGGCAAAAGTAGCTAACCTTTACATTTACAGAAAAGTCTGCAGTAATATTGCTGGTTATAGCTCCCAGGTAAGAATTCAACTTTCAACTGGGATAAAGAAAGCAAAAAAAACCACCCCACACTCAGAATCTACACTGAAAAAAACCAGGTGATATGTGTATGCATACAAATATGCATATATGGATATATTGCATGTAGTTTTTAACTGGGGTAAGTCTAAACTTCAGATTTTCTTCTTTTTTTTTTTTTTTCTCCTAGGAGAAAAAAATGCACATGCATTTTCCTTGTGTCTTATCATTAGTGCACATAGACTGTACTGCATTCAAGTTTGGTATGCTTAGTTATCTGTGTTACGTATGCTGATGAAATGCAGCCCAGAGTCCTGAGGGAATTGACTGATGTAGTTGTGCAGACACTTTCCATGATATTTGAAAAGTCATGGCCGTCAGGCAAAGACACCAGTGACTGGAAAAGGAAATATCACACCCATTTTTGGAATGGCTAGAAAGGAGGACACTAGGAGCTACCAACCTGTCAGCCTCACCTCTGGGCCTGGGAATATCATGGAACAGATCCTCCTAGAAGCTGCGCTAAGGCACATGGAGGACAGGGAAGTGGTTTGAGACAGTCAGCATGTCTTGACTGACTGATCTCGTAGCCTTCTATGATGGAGTTACTACTCCATCAAGCAAAAGAAGGGCTACAGATGTCATCTGTCTGAATTTCTGTAAGACCTTTGACACAGTCCCAGACAACATTTTTCTTTTTAAATTGGTAAGATATGGATTTGATGGATGGACTGTTTGGTGGATGAGGAATTGTTTGAATGGTCAACAATTTAATGTCCGTTTGCAGTACCCAGCTGAGTGGTGTAGTTGACACACATGATGGACAGGATTCCATCCAGGAGGACCTGGACAACCTTGAGAATTTGGCCCATGTGAACAGCATGAGCTTCAACAAGGCGAAGTGCAGGGTCCTGCACTTGGGTCAGGGCAACCCCTGGTATAAATCCAGGCTGTGGGATGTCAAACATGGGACTGATTAATTTGTCAAAGTATAACTACTTGTATCATTTTAGAAGTGTTCAACATTCACACAGGTATGCCAGGTATGCCAAAGGACTGATAAGTGTCAGTCTTTCATAGAGGTCAGGCAGGGTAATTAGATTGACTCTAAAGATATCATATGTTTAAGCATCAGATTCACGCTAAAGATGCAGACCTCACTAAATAAGCTGTATGTCATACAAGCCATATTTTGGTGAAAGCTAGTAATTCTGCAGCTTGTTCAGAATTTCTCTAAAATTTTAATATTTTTGACTTGTTAATTTGTAATATTAATATATTTTAATATATTCCAGCATATGGAATAGTCTTTTGTCACTCTCTGTTCTGTGTACTTCTTACAAGCTTATATTCTGCCACTATTTTACTTACATCTCCTTTATTAATCTAATTCTACTCATGAGTTGCATGCACACTGTAATACATCATAGAAGAATTCTTCCTGAAGCCTTTTAAATATGAAAATATGTTCCCTACTGTTCACAAAGTTTTCTGCTTTGTGCCAAACCCTGCTGGGATATGGAAAGCCAGTAAAAGATCCAGTGCCTACCTCTTTCCGGTACTTTTATTTGGTCATGTACCAAGAATTACAGAATGGTCTGTGGATTAGAGCACATCCTGTCACACACACTCTGTGCTGCTCAAACACTCAGATTGAGTAGGTGGAGAAGAAAACACGAGCAACTTCTATTTTGTACAGAAGTTCTAATGAAAATAAAACCCAAGTAAACCATTGTCTTTTCATGAAGTCTATTTCATGAAAGGACAGCAATATTGCTATACTTTCTCAAATTTAAAATACCTTGATTGGTTTGGATGAAACAAAGAGCCACAAAAATAGTCAACACTTGCACAGGAAAAACCAGATTCAGAGGGATGGATCTGTTCCTTTCAAGGGTCCAGAGCAATCCAAGGTTTCAATAAAAGCAATTTTGCAGAGCTTTGCAGAAATAAAGTTATTTCAACTATGAACTAATACTGTAATAATTTTGGCAACAAACCTACTGAGCATAGTATTGCTTCTCATGTATTCATGGGTCATAAACACAGGTGGTTGAAATAAACCTGAAGCTGAAGCTGGTTTTAGCTGTTAGCACTCTCCTGGAACAGAACTAACTCAACCTGGCCTGTTTTGCTGAACTTGTCCCAGAATAGAATCAATCAATGTCAGTTGCAGCTGTGTCTGTACTGGTCTGGGAGTTAGAAATTTGACTGGTTCAGCTTCCTGGCTATTATCGTCAGATACTGCATTTTATAGCCAAGACAAACTTGAAGTGCTGAGAGAATCCTACAAAGTCCCTATAATCTGGCCTGATGTCTCTTTTCTTTAGGAAGCTATGCATGTTACTAATCAAATACTAGTATCATTTAAAACACTGACAGTCTGTTTACCTCATTTAAAGTGGTGTGGATGTCAAGTAGAGGTGAATTTGGCCTACTGTGATTTAAGGTACCACATTTCTAATGAATCAGAAAAGGTTTTCTGTAATCCATCATGCGAAATAAACTCCATTATGTAGATATTGGAAGGCATACAAGATAAAAGCAAATTTTAGAAGAGAAAAAGAGTTTATGTAAAGTTTACAAAACATATAAAATAATTCCTGAAATATTTTCTAAAACTTGTGTACAAACAAACCCTAGGTGTTCTCATTGTTAAATAATATAGTAGAGTAAGGCAGTGAAATATTATGAAGTGTTTACATGTAAATATTACTTCTTTTAAAGGACAGCGTAAGTAACAAGTCTAGAAAAATTGCAAACTTTAACCAGCATGATAATAACCCTTGCTATAAACACAACCATGCAAAATCTAAACCTCTTTTAACACTCAGTACTGCAGGCATAACTGTTCATGCAAATGTGTGTGCTCATATATCAAGCCCTTTAAAATATATTTCACAGTGATTACATTTGGGAGGGTGACAGGGAATAAAAGCCATTATCTCTGTCAAACACATATATTTTACCTATATGCTATAATTTCCCCATGAGGAACATGACTTAGTGGTCGACTTGGCAGTGCTAATGGTTGGGCTTGATGGCTAGGTTAATGGTTGGGCTTGATGACCTTAAAGGTCTCTTCCAACTAAAAAGATTCTATGATTCTGCACCTTCAGGCAAGAAAGGGATGACTATGATCACACAACTTTCCTCCATAGCTGCATACATGTCAAAGATCTCACTCACTGTCTTGTGTATCTAGTCTGTAGCCCCTGGCTAATGTAGAACTTCTCTTTCCGCATGGCAGCAAGTCATGCAGAAAGCTTCTGTTTCTGGGTTTGGTAGCATGAAGACTTGGAAACGTAGATAACCAATCGAGTTTGATTTATGTTCCTATCTATTGAGGTTTTATACCTACATTATCTGTCCTGCATACTCTTAAGTAAGTATTCTCATCAAAATATTCCTTTCATACAATTAAAATAGAAGCTTTTTCTCCTCTTTATCAGGTTATGAGATCAGTTTATCTGAATTATTATCTTGTTACACCTTACTATTGATCTTAGTATTGCTCAGTCTAAGTTACTTGTCTTAGATATTTCACAAGTGTATTATTGAGGACTGAACATATTCATTCATAATTTTAATTAGGAATTCTGACATTTCACAGTTAAATTGTAGAATAAAAAGTAAAAGCTATCTACGGCTAAACGTGAGCTCCCATAAAACTCTTTTCTGACACAAGCTGTTAGTAAGAATAGAACCAGGATAAAGTTTCTATTGATCTTAAAACAAAAGAAGAAGCATTAAATGCTACTCAGCATTTTGAGGATGTTTCACACCTCTGCTATGCAGTATAAAGCAGGGACGTTTTGTAAGCTACACAGTGCAGGCTGAAGTTGGTTCTGAATTGAACTGGACAAGTAGAAATAAGCATTTTCAAACACATAATCCAAATCAAGTTAGCTTTAGAGGTGAGAAACCAAGGCAGTTTGCTGATGGAGTTTGCATCAGGCTAAATGGTGTGAGAGGTGGGAGACGAAGCAGTACAAATCATCAGGATCTGTGCCTTGGTCTTTGACAGGAACACAGAAAATGCCTGTTGGTTTTGACTGCACTACACTTTCTTTTAGGGAATACTACTTTTATCAATTCACGTTAGCTTCCTTATGGTGGTTTCAGTATCAAAATAAGTGAGAAAAGATATGACTATCTAACGCTGTTTACTAGATGACTGAATCGTGTGGCTCCAAGAGAGAAAAATCTGTACGTTCAAACAGCAGTTCTACTTGATTTAAAAGTATAAGTATAGCTATTCTCAACCACTTTTTTCCACAGATAAGTTTTCAATTGTTAATAAAACCCACACACCCTATTGCCAAGAAAACAGAGTTAAAAGAATTTCATTAATGATATGTGTATCAACCACCAGTCCAAAACAAATAATAATACTGTACAAATAACTTAGTGTATTTCTATGTAAAACCATATTTATGAACTGAAGAAAGGTTCTTCCAGTTTCATTTTATTCCTTGAATGTCAAAGCAAAGACTTTTACAAACAAATCAAAGGACCTGACAAAAATCTGTTTGAAAACTGAGTGCTACAGTGTGTTCTTTCTATATAAACTGCCTTGAAAGCCAAAGTAGTCATATGCTAGTATTGAATGTCTCATACTCCCTTTATACACAATGTATGAGATACTCTGTCTTTAAACTACTGAAACTTACCATAAACCACACTAATCATAGATTGTTTGCCGCAGCTGTAGTGTAGTAGCAAAATTAACAACTGAGTTTTTCTCTACTGGTATTTCTGGAGAAAAGAAAATTATTCAATAGTATTTTCCTTAGCTTCAGTCTCATATTGTTTCATTTTCCTCCTTATTTCCATAGTTGTGGAAGTTCCAGATACATAAATATTAATTGTTAGATTATTTTTATAAAGTAAATCTAAAGTATACAAATTAAAATAGTTGCACTCAGGGCTAAAATATAAAAGGGTTATCTCATATCAGGAATGAGCAGAAATGCAATGCAGCAGTGTGGCCAGACAGAAAAAGTCTCTGAAGCAGACAGGTGAAATCAGGATACATAATAGATTATTTATTCATTTATGGACCAAAACCAATTTACATAATTTTCCTCCCTCTAACAGATGTGTTGAAAAAGAAATATTACTAAGCAGGATGTCTAAGACTCACAAAAGGAATATGACTGTGGACACAGAAATGCAATGGCCACTGCAATTCTAATAACTTACCCAAACAAATGAACTGGATTTAAAAAGCACTTAAAATTTTTGGCACAAATAGGACAGTAAAGATTGCGAGCATGATTAGTGGACCATCAGTAGAGCAAGAATCACCTGCACACAAATAATGATTCTTCTGTATTGTCCCCAGAGGGAGCCTTGTAAAGCAGGGGCAATACTGTTTGCCTGAGTTTACAAAATGAGCCACACAGCTGCTAGACCTGTGAATTATTCTGTTCAACCCTATAGACTTTGCATGGCCAAGGATATGGTATATGGTGCTTCAAAAATGCCACAGGACTGTCAGTCATACTGTTGAGTGTACCATTTTACAGCAGTCAGGTAATCGAGATTTTGTTAACAGACGACTAATTTAGTTAGGCCTTCCACTATTACTTTACAAAAAGTATTTAACTACTTTAAAAGCTTCCTAGAGCATTTAAATGCTTTAAATGCTTCCTAAACGGAGCCTAGAAGCAGAATGTTGGGAGCTGGACCTTCATTCACATATGAAGCCTGTGAGTGAAGAACAGACCATACAGAGGGCATTTGAACTGCCTGCAAAAAGAATAATAAACAAGGCCTGGAAAGATGTGTGGGAGAAATTGACAATAAGCTCTTTTTTCCACAGTCAGATCTGAGCCAAATACCACCTGAGATTTATTGTCAGAAGAGTGCAGGGAGATCATATGGAGAATGTGATGAACAAATGTTTTAGTTTCAATACTCCACTCTGAGTGAAAGAAGAAATAAATTTGTTACAATTTATTGTGGTTTGGGAATACTATTGCCATATTAAATTTAAAGCTAAGTCCTAGTTTTTAGGTCACTTCTGACTTTTTGTGGCTGCACCATGTAACTGAAACAGAAATGTCCCAGAAACATTAAAAAAAATTTGAGTTTTGTTTCCTGAGTTTATTGACATTTCCAAACTTTTGCAATATGCTAAACAAAGGGACATTTGATGCCCATTTATTATTAAATTGCAACATATATTTAGTACTGAAATTACATATAAAGATGCCATTCGGTTACATATTCAGTTACATACATTGTAATTTTTGTAAACAGATATGAATAATTAATATTAATAATAACAACATACGTTAAAATAAATAATAATACAGAACCTACAGATAGTATTGCCAAGTAATTGCACTTTACTAACAGAGATGATGTGCTCCTTATCCAAAATTTTGCCGTAGTTAAATTTGTCTGCTAGATTGTAGATTGCATAGATTTTTGGAAAGTTACATTCAAATATAGTAATAAAAATGTAAATAGGCAGAAATTACTTTTAAAGCTATGTATGGAAAGCCTTTGTAATCCCCACCAAAATGGCAACAAAGCTCCAGCAAACAGAGAAACTAGTTTTCTTTTATCTTCATATTGTGTCTGATCTCTAGCTGTGGAACTTGAAGATTTTTTCTATTTCTAGGAAGGCAGTCACATGGGATCTTGTCACTCATTTGCAAGCACTTGTTCTGCTGCATTTTTCCTAGAAACAGAAACTTTATCAGAAAACATTTTAAGAATCATTTAGTCTTTGCTACTGAGGAGACACAGATTAAAATCAATATTGGAAAGACCTTTGATAATAAGGTAATTCTGTAACTCTTACACTTATCTTTAATCCTAAAGTTTTTTTTTTCTTTTTTTTTTTTTGTTTTGTTGGTTTGGGGTTTTGTTGTTGTTGTTTTTTTTTTTTTCTTGTTTTGCTTTGTTTTGGTTTGGGTTTTTTAATGAAGATACACAAACCCTCTTCTGGATTTTGTAGTATAAATTACCACTAAAGAAATCTGAGGGCATAATCACCTGGACAGACTAGATCTTCTGAATCCTAAACTTTCTCAGATCATAATATAGTGCAGGATGGATAAAAATTAGAAGTGTAAAACAAAGAACGTATAATGTAGGACCAATAGGCTTTCTTATCCTATAGCGTTACAAATATTGTTCTCATTGTTATTCTTTGGCTATTACTAGTTTACGTAAAAACAACCTGAAAGGTAGTATCTAATTGAAGAAAAAAACCATAGTAAATAAGACCTAAAATTTTCCAGTTTACAATTGTACAACACCTACCATAGGAGGATTTTCTTTTGTGATGATCTAAAGATATGGCATATGCTCATCTTTTGCAGAGCTCAAATGAAAAAGGAACCTCTCATGTAAAAAGTAGTTAACTACTTGAAGGCTGTGAAATTATATATAGAGACTATGTGTTTTATTGCCAAACAAAACTCGTGTTGATTTCGACTTTTGCTCTTGTGATTCTTAATATTTGTTAGAATTGGATTATATATGAAAAAGTCTGTTCTGTAAGGTAAATTTCTTCTAGGATTATGACTATCTTAGTGTATTTCTCAGAAGACATATAGAACTTGACAGTAAGATATGCTGAAAGTAATTTAATACTGGAATTTTAGCACTGACAGGACCATTGTAAGGTGTCACCATAAGGAGACATCAGAAAAAGAATAAGAGTAAGGATGTGGACTACACACAAATTTGCAGATAAAAATAAAATAGCTCTGTATGACAAAGATCTGTCATAACTTATCTTGCCTTTCCTTTACAATTTAGTACATAAAATCATACCTAACACATATCAGGAAAGCTCCCAGACATCATATTACTTATTTCAGTATCTTATTGAACTTCATTGTGTTGTGCGTTACAGCACATTTCAGTTCAGAAAGAACACCACATCGGAGGAATATATATTTTTTTTTCTGATGAGAAAGTACAGGGTTTCAGCACATGTCTGAGTGTTAATATTTTCTCCTACTTATACAAGACTGAGTGTTGTTCTTTTTGAGAGATGTTAAACACTTAACTAAGACTATAGTTTTAATCAGAAATATATAACTAATATTTATAGAAATACATATTTTGGAGGGTTTCCTTTGATATATGTAAAGAACTTTGATATATCAAAGGCAACCCTTCAAAATCTGCTTATTTTATAGTTTTAATCAGAAATATAATTTCACATTGTTTATGTTTAGTCCACATACACCACCAGGTTTGAACTTTGCAATTATAGAAAAATAGTTACAAAGCTGCCAGAAAGTCTAAAATCTACTTCCTTACATGTAACAAGGATTGATTATGTATAAAGCCAATGCAGTTTTGCATTTAATCTGTGATCAATCCCATAATGCGTCATTGCCTTTGAATAACATTCTAAAGCCAATTAAAAAATTAAGAAAAAATACTTTCTTCTTTAAATGTGGTGGGTTTCTATTGTACTTTATTTAAATTTAGTCTTTTGTACTGTATTGTGAATTGTTTGAGGTGGGATTCTATCTTGTAACTTACTTTCAAGATGTTGTATTATGTTCTTGTTTACTTTTTTTTTTTATTAAAACGGTTATTTAAAAAGTCATTTTAAGGCTAATATTTTAATTTCAAATGTTCCAACTAATTTTCCAAATTGAAAAGACCATGATATTTTGTTTTACTAAAACTCTCAAAACTTAGCAGGTTAAATGAAATTCAGAGCAAATGTTCTTAATCATCTTCTACTTCTTCTTTCCCATAACTGTGAGTTAAGTGGTGTCCCTGATAGCCAGTTAATATTTTATAGTAGCTGTATACAATGGGGCCTCAGGTTCTGATGTAGAAGTTATCAACTTTGTGTAGGTTAATTTCAACATTAATGTTGAAATGAATGTTATTATAATAATATATATATTTATAATTATATAAATATAATGTTATAATAAACAATGTTATTATTTTAAATTATTATTATTATTAATGTTTCCAGTTGCTAATCCAAGCATTATTAAATTTTTCATTTGTTATCATAACTGAAACATATATTTTTCATAACAGAATTTAAATAATTTGTTTTCTATATATGGTTTTATTAAGTAGAATTTAATTTTCTTTATTAGCCAAGTCAATTTGCAACATTTAAGAGTGGAGAAATAATTGAACCTTAAAATACTCAAAATGAAAACTTAGTTTAGGTGTTAATAGAGTGCTACATTAAACTTTAATAATACAATGTAAATGTTTAATTGTCTTCTGCAACTGTGAAGATCTGGATTTAAATATTTTAAGAAAAATTAAAGGGAGAGGGGTAGTGTAATTTAGTGTAACTAAGTAGCACAATAAGCGGCATATGCATTTTACATATCTACTTACTTAATTAGAAAAAAGTGTAAGTGACTGTAAAAACAGTCAACATGATATCACAAAAGAACTGTCAGCAATCTGACACAGAAAGGGGAATTGGTGAACACAAAGAAACACAAGGGTTGAAATATAAATAGATATAATAGACTAAGACTAAATAATTAACAATAATACTAAAAAAACCCAGTATTAATCCTGATACTCATATAAGATATACAAGTATTATAGTCAGCCAGTTCTCTCAGCAGGAAATCATGCACTCCCAGCAGGGACAGCAAATGGCGGACACTGGGAGCGCAATGGCTTCAGGGGGAAGGGAAGGCCTCAGGAGTCTGGCACCAAGGCAAGGAGTTGTCTGGACCCGCCACCATCGAGGGAGAGAGAGCTATGCAGCAAACTTTCCTATATTGAATGTGACATTCATGGTATGAAATAATCCTGTAGGCCAGCCTGGGTCAAATGCCCAGGCCTTACTCCTCCTTGTCCCTGCACCTGGCAAGCCTCTAAAACACTAAGACCTTGAATCCCACAGAGCCTGGCTGGCTATAAAGTAAATAGTTTCACAAATTCAGACACTAGAGTCTTCTAAAAGTACAATATTCCTCAGCATTAGAAGAAAAGTTAGTTATAGTGTCTCTGATCCCAGGACAGGGACATAAGAAATAGATGCCAGTATAGGGGAAACCCATCTACCTTTAGCACCCTGTCCTTTCTCAATTGCATCATCTCTTTGTGTTTTCTGTGGCATTCCTACAAAACTCTTCTTCCAGTTTTTATTTCTGTATAAGACAAATAAGACAATATTGTACAATGCCTGTCTCCCCCTCCAAAGGAGAAAAAAAAAAAAAAAAAAAGGAAGATACTGGAAGACATTTAGATATTTTTAAGCTTTTGAGCTATGCTGTAGCTACTAACATGAGGCAAAATCATCATTTTTTTAAACTGCTTTATTAAGTATGCACAGACCTTTAATGATGAAACTGAATTATGTTACACTAATCTTCCCAGTAAATCACAGATTACTAACATTTACAATAATAATTTCAATTTTTATGAGATAATAAGTCATTGATGGTGGCAGATTTGTTGATAATTGTCTTGTGACTTACCCCAGTTTGTAATGTACTGCAGGTCAGAAAATGACATAAGTCTGGTCACTAAACTGAAACTAAGAATCAAAAACATATTTAGTTTAGCAGACACATTCTTAGAACCTTCGTAGAAGAGGACACCAGAACCAGAGGAAGCAGCAAATAATATGGAACAAGGACTGTTGTTGCCTTGTAAAATTTTAATTGTTAAAATCCTTTTCTTTTTATAGGGAAAGGTTTCGTGGGGTAGCAAGATCCATGCCTTTCTAACGATACATTTTTAAAGTCAGCATTTTAAAGTCTGTGTTGCTGTGGTTTCAAGTCCCTGTCCAGTGTTGATGTTCATCTGACTTTCAAATCTGCATATTGCTAGCAATATTATTGATTTTTAACGTTATAAACTTTGTTTGTGTGGGACAGCTATAGAAAAAAAAAGGTAAAACTGATAATAAAAAGAAGAAATGAAAAGGAAGGATGACATAGACAGGATCGGTTAATCTAATAACATATATCAAGCATATATTTTTTCTTTAAAAAGGAACTGGCTGAAGAATTAGGGAGAGTATCACCATCAGTCTGAGAATTACCTTACAAGACGATCCTTTTGATCCATTTGCGTATGAGAGAATTCATAAGAAAACTCAGCCAACAGGGCTACACAAAATTGTTCTAGAAGCTGTAAATCAGGTGCAACTATGTACATGTTGTAGTCCTTAAATAAATGTTTCATAAGTAAACAAAACACCTAGTGTGTTAAATACATCCAGTTTAACTTCAATAAGATGCATATTGCATTATAGAATAACTATATTTATAACTTGCAATAGAAGGAACAAAAAAAATTGTTTGTAAAAATCCAGGGGAGTAAGTTTTAAATAATTTGCAAGAAGTTGTACATTGTTGTGGTTATCTTGGTAAAATGGTTCAGAAAAGAGGTCACATCTATGTTTTTATGTCATCCACATGTGGTGAAGTTATGCAGTGACTGCTCAGAGAAGTATAATTGATCCAGCTATGGCTTATGTATTTTAGTTCTTTGGAACAGACTTTCCTGAAGTCTTATACAAACACACTATTAAAAAAACAGTCTTAGTTTTTGAATCATCCTATTTATCATATTGTATTAAAAACATCACTATTAAAGTTTTTTGTGAACCAGTTTTCCATAGTCAAACCTGAAGTCTTGATTTTTAAGAAATTAGGAATCCTGTCTCCTACTTTTATCAGTGCAGCATGTGCCTTTTTTAATGTTGTCACTTCTTGATATCTTGTTAATATGACTTTGTTCTGTCCTTTCATGTATTTCCACAAATTCACATCTTTTTTTCCATAGCAGGACACATTCTTTTAATGTTTTTCCATTAGCTGGCAGTATAAATGCACAGTTCTAGAATGACATGGTTGATTCAAAATGCTTATGTGATTACACAGCTCAAGCATTTTAAAAGTGTACATTATGCAGCTTGTCAGCTACATCCATTTTATAAAATAAATTTGACAAAGTTCATGTTTGATTGCTAATACAAGAGAAGTGAAAATTCCACTTCTTGTCACTCAGTCACAGACAGGTAAAATTTCATGTGCATCATTTAATCTTCCATCTACGATTGTGAAAAGAGTCATATTGATTAAACAGGAGTACTACAATAGTTAGAAAATTACCTGAGGTCTTGGGAAAAATGGGCTTCCCTCTTTCTGGAAGGGGAATGAGCCCTCCCTCCTGGCAAATCTTGTGTGTTATCAGACATTTAGCCTGGCCTCTCAGTTAAACAGAAAAAAATATCTAACCTTTCTTCATGTAAATTGAAATTACCAGGAATTAACAGAAATAAACACTATGCAATTCTTAGAATCCAAGCCTAAGCCTACCTATGTTTCTTTCTTTCTTCTGTAAAACAGACAAAAATAGAAAGACAGGCAAATTATCAGCTAGAAGTAGAGCTTTAATTGGTCCTGTCAAGTGTGCCAAAAGGATTTGGAAAAAAATACTTTTTTTCAGACTCACAGGAAACAAGTAGAGCAAACACCTACTTATTTATACAGGACAACAACCTATTATGTTTCTTGAAAGATAGACAGTCATCTGGAGTGCCAAGGATCATCTCCACAGATATGAAGATTTTGGTTCAAACCATTGACCTGGAGAAATCCGAGTTTTGATTGCAGTTTCCAGGCAAGTATTCAAGTCATCAGCTAGTAGAAAAGTGGTGACAGATCGCTAGGATCTTCTGGCTAGTGCTACTCCACAGTGCAAAATCCTACCACAGTAGGAAATAACTAGGATTAATTAGAAATAGTGCTGCTTTTCAAAGAGCAGCACTCCCTTCCCCAATAAATAAAACTTTTTTTAAAAAGTGAGTTAACTGTCATAGGTAAATTACTTTTAGCCTTTTTGTCTTAATTCTGCAACTTATTTTCAAATTATTAAAGGGTTGAAACAGTACATTGATGTTTTCATGTTTGACTACAAGGAGCAATTTTGAGTTGCACTACTTATCTCTGAATTTATTCAAACCCAGCTTTTCCATAAAGTATCAATCTAATAACAACATTAATATTTTCTGTCCCTTTTGAGAGATTTTAATCACAGATAAAGTGATGAATAATATCTAGTGAAACTTTCTTTCATCTAGTGAGAAAAGTCAAACATACGACTTGGGAAGACCCAATTATGTTTTATAAAAATGCATGGGCAGAGGAACCTACCTCAGCAGAATAGAAACTTATTCTGTGTCACCACAACTTAAACCCTGTATCATTAAAATCTTGTCCTACTCTTCAAGACTCTGAACTGTAGTAATGAAATTTATATGCACTCTGAACCAATTGGAAGTTGAGCTGTTTATTTATGGTAGAGCAGAATCAGAAACAAGTCTTCCCGTCATTCAGTGACCACTGAAGAGAATTTTCATCTCCATTAAATGTATCTATCTCATGATACTTAAAGAATTAATCAAACTTGCAAAGGTAGGGCTGAACTGAAAAGATAAATCTTTACTCATTTGAATTCCATTTTAGTATTTTATAACCCTAACTGGGGTTAGGAAAAAGCTCTCAGACAAAGCTGCTGCTTTACTTCATATTCTGTGAAAGATATATCTATAGAGCCCAAATATTTTCTCCACTATGTTTATAGCTCTTTCACATTCTCACATTGCTTTGCTTGTTTCATACACCATTTACTCTCTCATGTCTTCATGTCTTAACTCCAGAAGACATTTCCAAGGAATATTTAGAAACTTATAAGTGAAAGTACTTTCATATGCTGCTTCATTTCCTTATAGGAAAAAAACCCTACAGTTTAGGGTGTTCTATGAAGAAAGCAGATGACTGAGGTACTTTTGCCTGAATTCAGAGGACTTCACCCACTCCATACGCATATTAAGTGATGTTAAAAATCTATTTCTTTTGTGAAAAATGAAGTTCCATAGCTCTGATTCTGGTGATTTAAAATGTCTATTTTGAGGCTTAAAAAATAAAGCAGCTTTATCACATCTGTAGTAGCACTTCAGAAATTATTGCCTCTTGGAACCTGCTAGAGACTGAAATGCATTTCATGCAATTGTTTGCCCAAATGTTTATGTAACTGCGCACTTTGTAACAATGATTGCAATGGATGTAACCAGATGCAGTTGCATTATGTGTAATAATTACAGCATGGAATTATGATAAACATTTTTCAGGTGTTAATGAGCATAATGAAATGCTTTGCATTTCAATTCTACATTTGCATTTACTGCTTGTAGCTTTATTTTGAACCAGAAATATTAATTTGGGAGAGTGACTGAATAGTGGAGGCTCGAGCTCTGCCATTGCACCAATAAGCTCAAAATACTCAGGCTGCTCCTCAAGGCATTAATAAAAGCAAAACTGAGTCCCATTACAGAAAGACATTTGTGATATGTAGTTAGGAATAAATTACAACTCTGATTTTTCCGAAGTCCATTTGGTTTATGTGAAAAGCATTGGCTTCTAGAAATCTCTTTTTAAAAACAACATCCTTTCGTATTCTTGCTAGTTTACTTCACTGTAAAATATCCACATTTTAAAATAGTTTAGGACAAATACTTTATACTTGACAATATCTGAAAGATATGGCTGATGCAAGTTTTTTAACCTATTTTAAATAATCATATGACAAGAAAAATCCCCTTGAGCCTCCAGGTATTGTTAAATTCATTTTTCTCCTTAAATAAGTGCAATGTGCAAGTATCCTTAATAGTGAAACACCTGAATTCAGCCAAATCCAAGTCTTGACCTGAAGGCAAATTTTGTGCAATTAAAAAGATTCTCACTAAGCTTTCCAAAGTATATCTAATCTAAAAGTAGAAAAACAAATATAGATTCATAACAGCTGTAAATTGTGGTGTTCATTCACAAGGCAGATGTGTGAAGGTGTTTAGATCCTTCAGAAGCAGAAGCTACAGAAAGAGAATGAGCAAATCTGAGACTTGAGTGCTCTCGATTGTGTGGATTTCCTGCTCCCTTATGAAAACAATTAACTCAAAGTGAATTAAAGAATAAAGCTAAGTATGGCTTGAAGGTTTGCTTACTTGAGTTAGCAAATATAACTTGGCTGGCCACAAACAGGGGCCTACCCACCTTGCAGAGCTACATAAGTAACATGACAGGCAGGCAGGCGTGTAGGTAGAAATCATGAGGCCAGCACAATGTTACCTTATCTCTGACAAACCAGGGGGAGGGATCCAAGAGGGAGGTAGTATATGGTCATGAATTACTGGAAACTCATGAATATGTTAAGACTCTTGCATGAATATGTATGTGTGATAGAGGGAAATAACACTCAAGGGTTAATAGTAGGGCCATCATTTAGCTTAAACTGTATATCTATAACCCTAGCTATTCTATAGATGTTTAAACAAGAAAGAATGTGTTGAAGCTGTAAAGCAGTCATGGTGGCCTTGCTGGGAGTTAAGGGATTCAAGGAAGGAACCCAGCTGTCTTGAGAAAGCGATCATCCAGAAAGGTGAAAAGTGCACAGTGAGGAAGACATACAGCCTTCATCCCCGAGACCCCAGATCACGACCACCAGGAAGCATTGCGTGTGGGCTGCAATGTTCCTCCGCGTGGGAGGAGTTAAAGGCAGAGACTCATTGGAATAAAGACTGCCCTTCTCGAGGAAAGATTGTGAATATGTATAGGTGCTTTGTGAATATGTAATACTTCATTGTATAAGTGCAAAGGAAATGCTGCTGGTGGCGCACACATTTGGAGGAGCAATCCCCTGAGCGTCCAGCGCTGTAATAAAGGATACCTGCTTAATAGTCATCCCGACTATTAAGTCCTGATTTCATCTTTCACAACATCAAAGTTGCCTTCTTTCTTTAAGATACTCACAGAGAAATTCTTAGCTACTTGGCCCTGCTGGCACTTACCATAACAAAAACTGTAGGGATCACTAAAACTCCGTTTGAATTTATTTTAACTTGCTGTTTGATTGCAGCTTCACAGTTAGAGGGTAAAAACAGTCAGGGAATTTATTTCCGCAAGTGTTATTCTTAAAAAAAATATTTCTGTAAATCATTCCCTATGTTACTTTTTCTGGTTACTTTCAGTTAAAAATCTAGAGTCATATTTAGCATACAATATTGTGTTAGCTGGGATATGAGGGAACTTCAGGTTATTTGTGCCATCTGTTATATTTTGTTGACTTTTTCGACCATTTCCCAGAGGAAATGGTATGAAGTTGTGGCAAGAGAGATTTAGATTACATATTAGGAAAAATTACTTTACTGAAAGAGTCAGTACAGCACTGGAACAGCCTGCCCAGGAAGGTGGTGGAGTCACCATCCCTGGAGGTATTTAAGAAACGTGTAGACATGGCTCTTCAGGGCATGCTCTAGTGCTCAAGATTATTGGTTTGTGGTGGGGTGTGGGTGTGGGGTTTAGTTGGTAGGTGCTTTTTTGTTTTTTCTGGTTTTTGTGGGTTTTTTTTGTTTGTTTTGGGTTGTGGGTGTGTTTTTGTATGTGTTTGGGTGGGTTTTTTGGTGTTTTTTTTGTTTGGTTGGGTTTTTTTGTTTTGGTTTGGTTTTTTTTAATATGGTTGGGACTTGATGATCTCAAAGGTCCCTTCCAACCACTAAGATTCTGTGATTCCGTGATTCTGTGACAAGTTCCCAGGCTTCAGGTTTTGGATTCTACATTAAAACAGGAGTGGAATGAAGCTAAAAAGTAACTCCAACTTTGCAGGCAGATGTAGCCTTGCATTTTTAGTCAGTCCAGTTCTGAACTATGAGTCCGTACATACACTCTTGAAAACTCTGCTATGAGAACACTGATTCAGGAAGCTGGAATAAATACAAAGGTCAAACCAGCAGTGGGACAAGGTCAATCAAGACTCAGAATAATGCCTCAGATAAGAAGAAAAAGAATCAAAGGGACTGCTTGAGGCTCTCAAGTGCAAACTGTCTCAATATTCTGTTCAAGAGTTCCCAAAATACTCATGTCACCCCAATGACCTGCATACAACAAGGTGGAAGATATTTTCTAATGCCTCTAGAAAAGTTAAATCTTTTGCAAAAGAGAAAGAAAGCAAAAGGAATTAAGAACATCACTAAGAATCAAGGTTCCTGCCACTTGGGAATAGTTTGTTAAGTGATTACAACAGGTTAAATTTCTTAATTTGTTTCTCAAGTATAGTAAGAGTGTTTTACATGAAAAGAATTGGTGGAAGTTATTCAAAATATGTAGCAATATTACTCAAGGACTGATAATCACTGATAATGTCACAAAGAGGAGATTCTATCTGTTATTAGATGGCATTAAGAATTGTAAACTTAGGAAATAAGGCAGAATTAAAACCATAGTCCAAAACAAATGCGACTTTGCTGTCATTTCTCTCACAAAAGCTACGTCTATAGTCAAATATACTATAAAGTTTTAAAAAGTCTGAGATTCAAAGTGATATAGGAGTCAGCTGTTTGCTGACTAGCATTTATGAGTGAACTACCCTCCAAAATACCATGTACTGGGGAGTTCACCTGTTTGGTATATGAAACATTTTGTTCCAAATGGATGTCAGAGGTCAAATGTGATAGAAGAATCAAATTAAAAAGTTTAAAAAAGGAGTAAAGTAAGATAATTGTAACAACTGGGCTTAATTGTGCCCTCATTTTAAGAATATCAGTGAAAGCATGATTTAGTGTAGTTGTCAGAATCTTAGTTTAAAAAAATACTTCTGTAGATCATTCCCTATATCTCTTTTTTTGGTTACTTTCAGTTAAAAATCTAGAGTCATATTTAGCATACAATATTGTGTTAGCTGGGATATGAGGGACCTTCAGGTTATTTGTGCCATCTGTTATATTTTGTTGACTTGTCTGAAGCAAGAAGTAGTGTGATCCAGCAACTTCAAAGAAGAGAAAAGAAGCTAAATTTATCAAGACCTAAAGAGTCATTTGACAAAGAAACAGATAATAATTTGTAGCTCTAGACATTATAATGTGTCTAAAAGATGTTGTGTGAATGTGATACCAGTAGTATCACAATGGGCTGCTGCTTTTGAGTTCATACTTGAACTCTTATATCCTATAAAATAAAAGAGAGTTAGGATTGGAGGACAGACAAACGTCTGTATCTTCTTGAACCAAAAAAAATCTGTCAACTTCAAATTCATGAGATAGATATTTTAAAACTTTTTGAAACTGACATTTGATTTTGGTCATTTTCTGTTTTATTCTAAATGTCTTCAAAGATGAAGGAAAACAATGCTATTACCATTTGTGTATGACAACCTGACAGAACTATTGAGTTTTCCTATAGGAAGCAGGAGAGATTTTGAAAGGGCAGAGAGGAATCAGAGCTATACTTATGCTGAAAAGTAAGGAGCAGCATCTAGTTGGTAAGCAGCCTAGGACAACAAACAGTCTCGGTGAGAGATTTTTGGTTGTTCTTTCTTTGACTCTTCCCAGCAGCTGTTTGTGATGAAACCTGTAGTCTTAGTTTATCCCTAGAACCTGATTTATTACTTTAGCATAGTAATGTTGAATGCTGAATATGCTGAAATTAGGTTGCATCTATACAGCTGGATTCCTGGGAACATATACTGCTCCAGGATTAATTTAATGGCAGGGTGACAGTTTTAACCTTTCTATCTGTTTCTGTTCTTGTTCTATTCCTGTTGATCTGCAAGTAAGAATAAGTCTTTGAAAAAAGCTCTTCCATTTATTTAGAAAATGTCTTAGGGTGTACTTTTATCTCATCCTGCCTTGACACTCTAGCTTGTGAATTTCACAAAATCTATGAACCTGAAATGAAAGCTTCATGGGAGGTACTGTAGCAACAGAAATACTCACTCTGGTATATGCAGTCTAAAAGAAAAAGAAAGAGTTAGAATGTTTATTTCCAGAACAAGATAGATAAAGGAGGACTTGATAAAATCAGGCAAGACAATGAGCATTACTAGCGATAGGATTTTATATTGTACCTTCTACAAAGTAAGAAAAAAGGGGTGTTCAGCAAACTTAGAGGACAGCTGACAACTGGGAAAAAAAAGAGCTTATAAATTTCCTTCTGTGTAATGGTATGACACAGGTAGTCAACATGTAGTAACCAAACTAGTGGTAGTTTGGTACAGGCTCCAAAGGAGATAAAGAACTGATCTGGACCTGGGCCAAGAACTCCTTTAGTTTCAACCTGTTCTCTGAAAACCCACAAAGGCCAAGAGTGACACAGTGAGCACCAATGTATATGAGCTTGGAATATTGCTCATGAGATTAACACATGACTAGTGGGTGGCTTTACCATGACTCTTTTATCAAGGAACAAGGAAAGTTGTGAGTACAAGGAACCTCATGCATAGCTTTCCCATTTCATGCAATTTGATTATGAGCCAACCACTCTATACCATAAATTTGACAGCCTGAGTGAGCCCTCTTTGAGCTCTCCTTGCTGGGCAGCGTGGTTGCATGGCAGTGATCTCCCTTTGAGCTGGGACACCTCTCAAGTTTGATCCTCAAGGCAGACAGACCTTTTTACCCATGACAAATCTTTGGTAAGTGATTGATATAATGCGTAACACTCTAGTATGATAACTTTGATTTTGCCTTGGTAACTTAGATTTCATGCTGTATTGATGATAATGAAACATTGTGTAAACTTTGCACGTATAATTGTTTAGACATAAACCATCGATCCAGTTTTGGATTAAGTCTGGATCCAGACACCCCTAGCTAGACTCCTCTATGAGAAGGACTTCAGAAAGCAAGGGGGTCCATTCTGAACCTCATGTGTTCCTAGTCTCTCTGAGATTCATTGTAACTCGATTTTCCTTTTATGTTTTTCCATGCAGTAATTAATAGATTGAACCTTGCCATCAAACTTTGTTAAGTTGGACTTTTACAACATCGTATTGAAACTATTTTGCTAACACCTTTGACAGTGGTTATTTAAGTGATCTAAATCACCCATTCATGTCAAATTGGTTTATTCACCAGGATTATAAATCAGGATTTGTGACAAAGGTGGACTAAGCCTATACAAGTTTTTGCACCAGATTTACTTGAGTCCAAATCCCAGTAAGAGCTTGCTTCTTTGCCATTTATGCAGACATGAAAAATAGTCCCCAAACTGCGTGAAAGGTATCTTGTGCATAGAACATCACCCACAAGGGAAAAGGACTGTTTAAAAAGAAACTCTTACTATAAATTGCTAGCACTAACACTATTAGGAATATTATGAATTAAGTGGTCTGTCGGTCTGATCCACAATAAACTTTATCATCTCACTGATCAAATAGGATCCTTAGGTGCCACACAAAACCTGCTTTTTAAAAGGAGACCAGTCTTGCTAAAAGAGTTGATGATTCATTCTTTTTCTCATTAGAACACAATATATGCAAATTATCCATCAGGTAACCTGCTAATTTATTCTGATATTTGGGGTTTGTAATTTGTATGTAATTGTTTTGTCTAACTCTTTTATTTTTGATTCTGCCTCTGATGCATGGAAATTACTGGAAAAATATTTACTTCTCCAATGGGAGCTTTAAAATGTAAATATAAAAGAAGCCTTTAGGATTTCAGAGAGAAGGATGAAATAAGAAAAAATGCACAAGGAGAAGGCATAAAACACTAAAATATGTCACGTATAAAATTAAAAAATAACAATTTTTAGGTCAAGTGAACAAGGGAGATTTCAAAACCAAGAGAAACATAAGTTGTTTCAGCTACCATTCTTTAAGTGTCTAGTCAGTAATATAGTAAATTTCAGGAGGATTCAGTAAATCCTTTCAGGATTAGAAATGTCCTTGTTCCTTCTTCTAAAAATAAAATTAAATAAAAAATTTTTCAGAGTGTGTAATAGGAGTGACATGCTATACGTGTGTACAAAATATCGCTAAAAGTGATTACAATTCAGAGAGGTTGTCAGCCTGCTAAATTTTGAATACAGAATAGGAAACAAATTCTAGAAATGGCAGGTTTAAAATAAGATAAATTCCTAAAAGGATTATGAGATTTCTTTCTTCTTTAAACCAGCTTTTAACCTTTTTAGAAGGTTAAAATCTAGAAATGAAACTGGAAAGAATAATTTAAGAAGAATTGTTCTCATCTAAATTGAACAACGGAAACAGGGAGCTGCTGACAGAGCTAATTGTTAAACTAGATACTCTGAATGTGTTACAGATAAATTTTTCAGAGACACTTAAATGTTGAGTCAACAGCTCCTTTACAGAACTAAATCTTGAACAGGAGTCAGCGTAGGCAGACTATGGCAACACAGTACTGCTCTGATTTATGTATTGCCCTACATAGAACATTGCCAAGCATATAGGGCCAAGATCATTTGTGTTCCTTTTATCCTGATATGCGCAAAAAATGATACAAGATATATATCTGATCTGATCACAGTTTACTACTCTGCATTAAAATCTAGCAGTCTAGTAAGTAGCAGAGAAGAAGAGGTCTAGCTGTGCAGGTAGAAGCTGTACATTTTCGGGTGGCACATGTATGTGCAGCTGGATTACAAGCCAGAGGAAAGAACGGAGGGAAATATGATGGGTGTTTATCAGTTTGGCACAGTTATAGTTAACTGCGTTGCTGTAATGAAATTATTATAACTGGTAAAGGCATTCCATCTCAACAAGCATTCAGAGAAGGGAAAGCTGCAGTACCAAAGAGCTAGAAGGAAAACCTGATGCAGAGAGAAAGGATAAATTAATACTCCTTAAAGAAAAATTGTCATAGTTCCTGTAGGACAGGAAAAGGATCTGAGACCCAGGAAAATATCCAACCAGTATTATTTGGTACAATTAAAAACAAATTTATACTTTCCTCTGACAAAATTTCCTCTAAAAGGTTTTATGATTCAAGAGCATAAAAATTAGTTTGCTAGTAATCTGGAGTTCTCTGAAAAAAATCCGATTCTCTCACTTGTTAATTGTATCTGGTATCTGTGGCTTTCCATTAAGATCTTTCTAGATGCAAATATAGACAATCTAACTGGTATTGGTAGTAAAAGCAAAAAAAATGCCCTCCTGAATTACACACCCAGCATCCCCAAAAAACAAAGCCCCTAATGTAACAATACTGGTAACTAGCAAAAAGCAGAGACACAAAAATCATATAATCTGAAATTCGAACTCCTTGCGCACTCTCATGAAATGGCAAATGTTGGGGTTAGACACATTTACGTAGCATGTCCACTCCTGTTTCTTTGCTTTTTTGACTTATGGAAGGTCACAAAACTTGCAACAAAGATCATAGGTTCAAAGTGTATATGACAGCTTTAATAGGACATTTGTCTAGGAACAGGCTACTGAGGCCCCAATGAGACAAAACTAGTAACATGTCTATTGGGTATGTTTGGTAAGCACTGTTAGCATAATTAGACTTAAACACTTTAACTGGGACTATGTCATTCTGATTTTCAGCTTCTGATGAACCCCCATCAACACCTTTGCTCTCTGTTGAGAACCGAACTGCTGTTTAAAGAACAGTGAATAATTGCAATATAAATTAAATAAATCTGTAATATATGTGAACTTTCTAAATTCAAGGAAGAGATTCACTAAATGTAACACCTTTTGCAATAATCTATTAATTGACTGAAATTGTAATTTTGAGACTAGCAGCTCAATACATAGTGAGCAAAAAATTTAGCTGGAAACTCAAGCAGTGAAACATTATTTATTTTTAAAATAATGCCAACAAAGCAGTTTAGAAATACATTACTGCCGCTGAGGAAAAAAAAAAAATCTCTGTATCTATTAATTTATGAAATCAATCTCAAGCAGCTATTAGGAAGAGCACACATATTTAGAAAGGGAAAAATTAAACATTTTTTTCTTCAGTAATTAACATTATTTTAAATATTTAATTGTATTTTTAGTTGTGTTTTTTGAATTACATCTGACCACTGATTTCTCATTGAAATTCATCATCTGTCAAGACATTGGATGTGAAAATAAGTTTGGCTCAGTAGGGATTCAAATGAAGCGAGGAAATTAGATTACTTGTGTTCTATTCTTGAAGCTCATTATTCTTTGGAGAATAAAATGGTGTGAAGGAGAGAAAGTTGGAAAAAAGAAGGTAAAGGATCTCTGGGAAAATTACATTGTAAATTTTTATAGGAGGAAGATGCCTCAGATGTGGAAAATGTGGATATGTGGATGTGGAATCAGATGTGGAAAAAAGGATACTTAGCTTAATTTAAAAAAAAGAGAACTCAATTACTCTCATGAATCAAGGAAGTTCAGATGAAGGGATTTAGACTGTGAATTTCTTTCCTAAAATCTTTTTTAGATTTATGAAAACACTTCATGCAAAAAAAAAAATAATGTCTCACACATTGTTTGCACTTAAATATTTAAACTTATTTAAAGCTCCTCTCATACCTAAGAGGTCATTATAATTAACCAGTTATGGTTAGGAATGAATGAAAGAATTTTACATTACTCACCTTTATAGAATAATTTCTCCTTATTTGCATGCTTTTGTACATGTGTGAACTTGGTTATCTACTAGCACACATATGACTTCATTGTTACATTTTAAATGCACAGAATAATTCAGGCTGCAAAAAAACTTCAAGGTCACCTGGTCTCACTTCCACAGTTAGTGATAACCTTAGAATTTTTGCAGGTTACTCAGGGTATTCTTGAATTTTGGGTATTTCATCTCTTATTGTCCTTTCACTGTGCACCTCTGGAAAAAGAACTAGCTTTATTTTCTTTATGAACAACCAACACAGAGATGAAGATGATGATAAGATCTCTTCCCTCTGTCTGGCTTCTCCAGGCAGGAAGAGCTCTGTAACTTCAGCCTCTCTCCACAGCACAATTGCTCATGATCATTTCAGGAGCACTCTTCAGAGATTGCTACTATTTCTTAATGTCTCTCTTTTTTTGGGAAGTCCCAAACTGGACACAATATTCAGGATGTGAATCCAGGTAATTAGTATGGGGAGTAATCACATATCCTCTGGCTAAGATTTTGTTGTTGGGGTTTAGTAAACATTATAGACACATAATTGCACTCCCAAACTCATGTCCTTTTTTTTTTTTTTTGTCCACCAGGACCCTGGTCTTCTTCTGCACAGCTGTTGTGCAGGGTTATTCCATTTCATGCACAATAGTTTGTATTTGCCATTACAGACCTTAATGTGACTCCTTCCAGCCAGTCCTCCAGGGCTGGAGGGAATGGCATCCTTGCCCTGTGCAGGCAGATTGATTCCCCCTGTTTGCTGTTACCCATCGACACAATGATAGTGCCTGCTATTCCACTACCCACCCCATCCACTTTTAAAGATGGTGAGACAATGTCGAACCTCAGATCAAGTTCTGAGAAATACCACTTGTAACTTGCCACTAGATAGACTCAATCAATAGATTGCCTTCGAACAGCATCTATCTGAGCCTAGCTAGTACCTTTGTCATGTACTCTTTCAGTCTATACCTTCACAGTTTGGCTGTATGAGAGGGCACACTACAGGTTCTGCTAATGTCAAGTTAAATTCTTGACTGTTCAACAATAACTAAAACATTCCGGTAATACTAACACTTGTTTTCATGACGATTCCAAAACACAGCATCATACAGCTCTATCCCAACCCAAACTAGCACAATATCCAAAACCTGGGTATGAAAAGACATGAGGGTTCAGGAAGTATACATCATGATAATTCAGTGAAATTCAGTGAAATTCAGTGAACATATTTTTTTTCAAATCAATTTTTATCTTTTTAGCTTAACTGGTAAAGGTATGTTGCTCTGTTTCTCTGTCACAGAAAATCTAGAAAAAAAACTGGTTTGGGGTTTTTGTTTTTTTTTTTTGTTTGTTTGTTTGTTGGTTTTTTTTAATACTGTGAATGTTTTGGGAGTCACAGTCTGACTCGATTTTGCTTTAACCTATTCAGAGCTTAACACAGTAGGCAGTAGCACAGAACAGATAATTCATATTTAGTAACATCAAACTGTTATTTTTATAGCCTCTTAACCTTTCAACTTTTGTTTGAGGATATGTGATGTATTATGTGAAAGAGAGGAGTTTTTGTTCATGTTTTTCATGTCAAAATTGTAAAGGAAGTTCTGAATTTTAAAAGACGAAATAAAAAATATAAAGATGGAATAAATAAATATTTAAAGGACATATTCCAAATAATGTTAATGCTAAATGATGCTCAAACATCTTCTATCAAAGTGTCATCAGACTGCAGTTCTGGTCTTCCCCTGATGAGTGTGCAGGGGGGTGATGATTTAGTGATGGAAACTGATCATAGTACAATACACCATACAATTATCTATACCTTCCTGTGCTCATGCTAACTGACACCTTTCACTGGAAACGGACCAGATATGCCAGTGCCTTTCAGTCCTGCTCTAGTTTCCTTGCTGTTTGAGAGAGCTCATTTGTTCCGTGCTAACTCCAGAATTCTTATCTTTCCACAGTATTTTTTCTCCATCACTTTCCTCCAGTTTTTCTTCTCAAATTTTGTGCTTGTTTTGGGATGAGAATATTTTTTGGCTGATTCATTGGGGTTTTTAAACTTTGCTGTTGTGAAAATTAAACATATTTCCAAGTATAAAAACAAGCTTCTCTAGGCCTTTCTACTGTTGAAGGCTGACTGTTCCATTCCACCAATCCTTCAAAAGAGTTTCTCCCAATGACCCCTGTTTTCTTCATTGTACTTCAGGGGATTTTCTGTTGCTCCAACTTCCTTGCTCAGTTCTAGAAAAATTAATTCCCCTAGATTTACCCAATCTGTTATCCCAAGTTGATTCCACCTGCAAAGGTGATCACTCAAATATAACAGCTGACTTTGTCCCTAATCTTTGTCCCTAATACAAGTATATCATAACACTGCCAGCATGTAGTAAATTCCGCATAAATCGAGGCACTGTTTCCAAAATATGTAAAGTCCATGAAGTAAATTTAACTATGAAAAAGCATATATTAATGTATGCAGGATAAAACATATCTGATAACTGAGAAAGCAGTGGACAATACATTTATGTATTGATCATAGTGCCCAGAATCTACAGGTGGAAAGAAGTGGTGCTAAAGACCTTAATGGTTTGAGCAAGCCTGTTCAGACAGCATAATATAAGATTTATCTTGAGTTTTATTTAGAATGATTTACTATAATGGCTGTACTTCACTGTTTCTCTTCTAATTTCAGTGTATCAAGTACGCTTAATGTATATCATTGATAGCTGAAGAGGAGAAATAAATGGAATATTAAGACTTACAATTTCCTTTAAAAAGAAGAGTTGAACTCCAAAATTTCAATATTTCCTGGAGAAAGCTAATCCCACATATTCAACACCCTGAAAATCTTTCAACCTCCTATCCTCTGACCTCTCTGTATTCTTTGTCTGTGGGGCACAGTTGTTTTTAAATGCTTTCAACACTAGTTTGTCTTCAGTACTTTGGTGCTAAAGGTAAAGGATTTTGTGAAAGGTCATGCTTAGTAGAGTCTGGTAATTGTGCTACATGCCCTGACACATCCAAGTGCTGTCTTCTTAGCCTTGTCATTCTCCAAAAAGGGTAAGCCTCTAGCACTACAGGCAGCAATGTTGTCTATGAAAATCCTTTATATTTCATTTAGTTGTTAAACATCCACAAAGTTCTTGAAATAAGACTAGGAGACAAAAAAGATAGCACATTACATTTTGAGTAATGGGATGAGGTTTAATTTACAAAGTTTGGAGTATATGCCTACGCTAGAGTCTCATTTCCCCTGTTTCTTGTCAATGCTTTAATCTGACTTGTCCTTTCTTTCAGCCAAATTTGATGGGGGGGGGAGGGGGAAGGTTGGGATGGATGGGATGGACAACAGAGAAAACAACCAACAAATCAACCCCCACCCTCCAAAAGACAGTCCTACTCTGTCAGAAATCCTATGCTACAATAGAATGTAGGGGAAAGGAGGAATAAACATGTATGGTCTCTAACACAAGGCCATTATCTTCTCCATGGAAGACACTGGAAGCAATAGTTTCTTGATTATTCAACACAGTGATAAAGAGCGATGTTAAGATAGGTGGCAAGGTTCCAAGCTTTACACAAAAATGCAGCTGATGAAAACTGAGACTTGCAATAATATGCAGCTAATTGATTTCTCCTTGTAGGCATACGCTTATTTACTTAAACTAGAGTTTTCAGAGAAACTCTTGCTCTCCGTGTTCCCTAAAATCCCAGTAGCCTGATGGTCAGCAAGGATGGAGGTTCTAAGCTTTATTTTGCCTCACTTAGAACCACAACCTCCTGAATGAAGCAAGTGCTTGACTTGTCATGAGTTTGAGTAGTCACTTATCTTGGGGGAAAAAAAATGCCCACTGGCCTACAAAAATATTTCCTGACAGAGCCTTCAGTAAAAGACGAGAGTCCATTGAAACAATTGTCAGATTAATTTACATATCCCACATTATGCAGGCCACCACTTTGGTGTAAGTTCCCCTAAGGAGCAAACAAGTGACTGATTTTATTCTGGAAATAAATCTACTCAGTAAAAACATAGAACTTTTACAGTCACTTTTTAATTTAAGTGATTGTTAAATTATGAATTTTCAGTAGAATTCCATTAAAAAATACCTCAGGCAACTAATGTAGCAAGTGAAATATTGATATTAATATTTGAATTATGATTCCAAAGTTAAATTTAATTACTAAAATTCCTGTCTCTACCAGCTTCAAGCATTTTAGCAGGATCTTGATGAAATTTTAATTTATAAAGTAGTTTAAGGACCAATGTTTAGACTAGTTAAATTTTATTAGTGCCAGAATATGAAATTAATTTAAAATGAAGATGACTTCTTTTTTTTTTACTATGTCTAATGTTTAATAAATGTAAATGTTATTACAGTTATTTGAATTGCTAAGCATAAGATGTCCACACTTGACTTGAAATATCACTGCTTCTCATTTGGTTATTTTTTTGTATAAGAGCATTAAAGGATAATGCCATAAGTATTCAGTTACATTGATTGGTAATCTCAGTCTATACCATGATTTTGAAAGTACAGAGACAAGCAGAAATAATTATGCTTTGGTATTCACAGACAAATAATGAATATTACTCCTTTCAGGCATCTTTGGAGAATTAAACTCAATAAATTATTCTAGCTTCTCCACTTGACTTTCTCATGAATCTCAATTATTGCACATAGAGGGGAACTGAAGAGTAAGACAACAATGAACAGGCAGGCTTGTCCAAAGAGGAAGAGAAGATGAACATTACTTCTAAAATATTTTGGTAACAGGAAGGTGTCCTAGGTGACAAAGAGCAGTTACTCAAAAGTGGATTGCAGAAGGGATGTCACTGAATCTGACTTCCAAAATAAACTTCATTACTTGGAAGAAATGAGGAAAGATACTTCTTTTCATTCCTTTCTATACTAACAGAGAGGATGTGGATGTTGAATAGCTTAGTGACAAGGTTTTCTGAAACCCTATATTTGCCCTGTATTTGGCAGTATTTGCTCACTTCTCATTAAAACTCTTCACTACTTTTTTTAAGCTTTGAACATTCCTTATTACACAAAAAAGTGCTATAAATTTTGAGTTACATTACAGCCATGGGAGTATGGCTTCCCAAGAAAGCTCTCATAAACCTTTTTTTCTTGGCATTTTGCTGGTCATACCATTCTTAATATTGCAGCACTAAACACTGAGTCTTCTAAAGTCTCTTTAGAAAGTTGTATTTTTCTAACACTACAGACTGTCCTCACCAGAGTTATGTCCTGTCAGATTAACTCAATGTAAAGTCAGCAAAACACCATCTGTCCCAATCATATAAACTACTTCTTTAAACGCCTTGCTTGAAAAATTAAGATCTAAAGCTATAGATTAATTTTTGTTTATCTTACATCTCAAATGAACACTATCATCTCATTATGGCTTGAGACTTGTTTTCTGTGGTCCAGCATTCATCGTTATTTACCAGAATCAGACAAAAAATATCACCATAATTTGCTATTTGATTAGTGAGGGATGAAAGTTACTGGGTATTATGAGTGCCAAGGTCCCACCTGCTGGTAGCATTTGTTCTCCAGCCTGTGTCTAGTAAATTAAAATTTCTATAATAACCCATCCTCTGTAGAATTTATTACTCTAATACCCAAATTCACATAACTATCCATATCCAGTCCTTATCTCAGGAGTTAAGAGTAGTATCTTAGTATTATCTGAACAGAACTTCATTTATACTTCTTCTATAAGAAGATGCTTTTAAGCCATACCTTGATCTTTCTTTAAAATCTGTATTTTACAATGTTGCTTTGTCAACTTTAATGTAATTTTTTTGAGTAATACCTACCTGTGTTAAATCACAGCTTCCATCTTTTCACAGTGTTATTATTTCTATGATATTTGGTTACATCTTTCATCAACAGGTCAAGCTCCATTGCTTTATCATGTTCAGTGCTTGTTTATTAGAGGATTCTTTTCAAACTTCTTCCTTCATTTCTTCATTTAAAGTTATTATCTTATTAATCATGTCTGCTTCCATTCAGAAACTTACTTCCCAAGCATCTCATAGAACAGCATCTCCTCAAGATCTTTTCTATGCAAGTCTTCCCAGTTAGTCAAGAATGTCTCAGTCTTCTAGACAAATACCTTTCTATAGTAATTTGCTCTGGCAGTGATACATTCCTCTACTGATTTTTTAGGTTTCCTGGAGCAGCAGCCATACACTTCCTGTGGTCTTTCTCACTTTCCATAATCAAATTTAAAGAAACTTGTCTACAGTTGAAGCCTATTTACTTGTACAAAGCACTTCACATCTCAGTTTTCTTGCTTAGCTTTTGCTTTGTGGTTTCTACTTTTAGTCCACAACTAATTCACTACTAAAAGAATAATAATGTTGTTGTCTGTGCAGCATTATCAGCTGTAGGCAACTTACACATCTCCTTTTGAAGAAAAGTTGGTGACCAATGCTATCTTAAAAATTCCGATCAATATATAGCTATATCAGATGCAGTAGCATTAATTTGTTCCAATATGAATCTGAAATCAAACAAATAAAAAGCATGGTGGTAGTTCATCTGTAAATTGGAAATTGCTGATCTAAAGCTTATAGATTGACCTTTCTTGAAATATAGCGTCCCCCTACTAGAGGGATGTTTTTTCCTGCCCCCCTCACATGAAAACTAAATTAAATTATGAGAGTTTTTATGTAAGAAATGTCATTTCACGTAATTCAAAATGCCAAAACCTATTTCTTTAGTGACTTTCCAGAAGAGTATGAAACAAATTTCTTAAAGTTTGCTTCATGAGCATGACAAAAAGCAGATGTATGGCAATAAAAAAATATACATAAAAAATGTGAAAACCGACAAGGTACAAGTTAACTTTGCTTAAATTTAGTAATCAACTGTATATTTCACTGTATAAACAGTGACCTGTTGACATATTTCAGTGACTTCTCATTGAGAAAACCTATGATAAAAAGCCCTGAAACATGGTCTGGGTTCTTTTTTATTGCAAAATTAAAGAGAGTGCGAAATTTGGATGACAGAAATCTGTTTCTAACTTTTTTGTACTGCTAGATATTTTTCTTGCATTATCTCCCCCTGCTATGCCAAAGAAGATAGAGAAAGACACACTGAAAAACAAAAACAAAGTTGTGAAAAAGTGTCTTGACCCACATTGGTCTCCTTATCTGCTCCAGGTACAGTGACGTGAAAGGGAGGAGGAGAACCCACCCAAACAAAATTATGAGAAATTGTTGGCAACTTAAATAATTAGTATGGTAGGTTTTCTCTTTCAATACTGCTGCTGCTTACTTCTGTCCCTTCCCAATTATTGCAAAGAGAACTCCTAGTTCAGTTGCCCCCATATGTACTTCTCTTGTTTTCTGCTCTTTCCCTAATACAACGTGTCACTCAATATTACCAACATTGCAGAAGCTCAGGCCAATTAGGTACAGGCAAAATAGATCCAAGACAGGGTTCACCTTCTTACTTAGTTGTCTTCAAATGGCAAGCTTGTCATCATTAAGGACCGTGGTGTCCCAGAACTTCCTTTCTTTGGAAGAAGAATTGGAAGAATTTTGGATTTCTTCCCTTGATGGAAGGAATTCAGGAGAGTGGGGGAAATCTAAATTCAAGAGGCTACTTATACCTTATTTGTATGCTGGCTGCATTTTTTTTTCATGCCATGAGCACTATTGCAGTCTGATTTATGGAAGACCAACAAAGGTGCCTGGGAGAGGAATGACTGATCTCCAATGTAACATCATCACAGTGTTTCACACACATGAACCTTGAGATGTGTCAGAACTAGGGATAGCATTTGTACATTTTTTAGCCCTGAACATGTTGAAACATAAGATGATTGAAAATTTAACTGTAGGCACAGCATAAATGGGATGGGATTTTGGTTTTGTGAAGAGTAAGAAGCAGCTTTAGGAGAGATAGGGTCTATACAAATAAGAAGTGTCCTCACAAAAGGAAGAGCTGGCATTGGAAAGGAATTTAAAACATGCAGGAACTGCAAGTAGAAGGGAAGAGGAATAAGTACACAGACAAAATGAAAAAGAGCTTGAGAAATGACAAAGGACTGGCACAAAAATAGATACTGTGAATGAACAAGTACAGTGTTTTCAGTGAAACCTGGAGAGCAGACTAAACTTCAGATATTTTTAATGGGAATATGAAGAAAAATAAATGTCACATTCATTAGAAGAACTTGTTGTAAGGAACCACATAAAACATTAAAAGTAGCTTTTCTACAATATTTCTGTGTAGAATGCAATATGTTCCAGCATCTCACCAACTTCACAGTAATGAATTTCTTTCTAAAATCTAATCTAAATCTACACTCTTTCAGTTTAAAACTATCACCCCCTTCAGGTGCTGAAAGCCTGCTATAAGGTCTCCTCAGAGCCTTCTCTTCTCCAGGCTGAAGAACCCCAGGTGTCTCAGCCTGTCTTCATAGGGGAGGTGCTCCATCATGTTCATGGCCATCCTCTGAACTCACTCTAACAGGTCTATGTCCTTCTTATGTTGGAGACTCCAAAGCTGGACACAGTAATCCAGGTAGGGTCTGAGCAGAGTGGAGTAGAGGAGTAAAATCACTTCTCTTGCTCTACTGGGCAATGCTTCTTTTGATGTAGCCCAGGATGCAGTTGGCTTTGCACTCAGGATGATGATGGTCATGGATGATCTGTTCCATGATCTTTCCAGGCACCGAGATCAAACTGAGAGGTCTTTAGTTCCCCAGATAGTCCTTCTGGCCCTTCTTGTGGATGGGTGTCACATTTACTAGATGCCAGTCAACTGGGACCTCCCTCATTTGCCAGGACTGCTTATAAATGATGGAAAGTGGCCTGTGATCACTTTGCCATCTCCGTCAGTACTCTGACCAGTGAATCTCATCTGACCCCAGAGACTTGTGTATGTACAGATGTTGCAGCAGGTCCCTCACTGTCTCCCTTTGGATTACAGGGGGTTCATCCTGATCCCTCCCCCTATGTATTAGGTCAGAGGTCTGGGTACTTAGAGGTCAACCAATTCCCCTACTAAAGACTGAGTCAAAGAGACATTAAGTACCTCAGCCTTCTCCTCACCCTTTATCACCATGTTCCCGCTTTCATCTAATAAAGAACAGAAATTCTCCCTAGCCCTCTTTTTATGACTAATGTATTTCTAGAAACTCTTTTTAAATTGTTCTTAATATCCAAAGTCAGGTTAAGTTCTAGTTGGGCTTTGGCTCTTCTAATTTTCTCCCTACATATTGTGTCCAGCAGCTTGTTTTCAACATACTGGACTCATTCTCATGCCCTACTTGAATTGTTCTTTGCATACACCTTTCCCAGATATCTTCATCCCACAGCACAACTCAGGGTAAGATGGTTTGATTATATCAAATATATTTCTGAATTGAATGATTCAGTCATGATGTCATGATTGAGTTATAATATCATTCAATCTTTCTGCGAGTTATGGCTTTTCATAATATCTCACTAACTACCAATAACCGTTAAGAGTTTAATGAAAATTGCATATGCCTGGAACACTGACAAATTTAACATAGATTTAATGAAAATACATGAAATACACAAGGATTTCATGCAGGATAAACCAATTCAAGGTTTAATCCAGAAGCAGATGGCAAAATGAGAACCTCATAAACCAGCACCATTATTATGGTCCCTTGGAGTAAAATTTCTATGTATCATATTATAATTTTTCCTGAAGCAATTTATAGAAGATTACCTGATAGCATTTAGGAGCTAGTTGTCTCTCTGAAAGGAGCATCTCAGTGGACTTCTTATTTGAAAAAAAAAAAAAGTGGGTTCTTTTTTTTCCTGAGAAACTTTAAACTTGTGATCAAATGCAAAAACCTACGTGTTATCCTTGTTTTGTTCAAAGACTTACAGACCCCAGTGGAAATTATTTTCTTCATTATACCCTTCATGTTTAAAGTACTCTATTTGTTATCTCAAAATGCTTTTCAAAACTTATCATTTAGTTCAGCACATTACCTTTTTAAAAATATGTTTCAAAGCTGTTATGCACATAGGAAGCTGAGTGAAGACTCTGCAGTGCTCTGTTGACACAGGAGGAAAACAAAAAAAAAAAAGGAGGAATGATCTTATGATTTTATCATTGACTATATTATTTTTTCATTAGCTGTCAACAGACACAGGTACATGACAGGCTGGTAGGGGGAAGCATGCACAAATAACAGAAAAGCAAATTAGAGTTTGAAAATGCATTTGAATTTTCTTGAAAACAATTAAAAAACATTGATCCTTTTAAACATTATTCCCTTTGTTCTTGCCTTTTGTCAATATGTTATTGAAAGCATGTCTCAGCCTCAAACTCTACTTCTTATATCTCTTTGTTCTCTTCAGAATGTTCAACACAAACATACTACCTAAAGCCAGCAAACCTTTTTTTTTAGGCTTCCAGTGAAATGGTCAACTGATGCAGCAGAGAGTAAAGCAGGTTGTTGAACTATCATCTCCAATCCATGTCTCATGGATAAAGAAAAGATTCCAGAGGCATTTTTTCACTGCAAGATGACAAGTTAACTCCAGAAGTCAACTCATGAACCCTGTCCCTCATGCTGTTTTGCTTCCACAAATTCCAGTCAGCAAATGTCTTTATTTCTTCTTATATATTTGAATGGAGTAGGGTCTAATCTTGATTTTGTTCCTCAGGCAGAGCTTGCACCCATTAAAATATTTGCCTGGGTTGTATTTTATTCTCCCAGGTGAAGAGGCCTTTATGAATGTGCAATGTGCCCTTGTGGCCAAGAAGGCCAATGGTCTTCTGGGGTACATTAAAAAGACCATGGCCAGTAGGTCAATAGATATTATCTTCCCCCTCTACTCTGTCATGGTGAGGGCACAGCTGGAGTACTGTGTCCAGTTCTGGGGCCCACAGTTGAAAAAAGACAGGAAACTACTGGAAAGACTCCAGAAGAGGGCTATAAAGATAACCAAGGGAAGGAAGCACTTCTCTTATGAAGAAAGACTGGGAGACCTGGGTCTGTTTAGCCTGGAGAAAAGCCTGAGAGGGGACTTTATCAATGCTTATAAATATCTAAAGGACAAGTGTCAAGACGATGGGGTCAGACTTTTCTCATTGGTGACAGAAAAGGGGTAATGGAAACAAGGTGGAACACAAGAAATTTCATCTGAACATGTGGAAAAGCTTCTGTACTTTGAGAATGACAGAGCACTTGAACACCCTGCCCAGAGAGGTTGTGGTCTCCACCTCTGGACATATTCAAAACCTGCCTGAACAAATTCCTGTACAGTGTGCTCTAGGTGAACCTGCTTTGGCAGGAGCATTGGACAAGATGATCTCTGAAGATTTCTTCCAGCTCCTACAATTCTGTGATTCTCTGATAAATTAGTCCAGGGTAAAGATATTAGTCTAGATTGCTAGCTGATATTGCTCTTTTCAGGTTTCCACTGTGTGAAATCAAGATAGACTTCCATCTTGACTATTAATCCTGTTCTTACCCAGATTTGAGTCAAAAAGATTAAGTATGAAAGCCTTGTATCCCATTATCAGTTGACATTAACCATTTTCTCATTCTTCTATTTTATATACTGCCTGTCAAATTGCATTTTTAAACAGTTCAAAAGATTGAAATTTTTCTTTAGAATTGATGTAGAAAGTGATAAAAGATACTTAAAACAATTTTAAGAAAGAATTAATTTATATAATTCATGGTTTTGTCCTTTTTTTATTATAGGACTACTCAATAAATATTGGTGACAGAGTCTTCTAAAAATAACTTCATGAACATCATAGTTGTTGACAGTGAAACAGAAAAAAAGTTTTATTGCTTTTCACTTTATCATCTTTACTGAATGTGTCATTGGTCAGTGTGAAAGAAGCTTTGGATCTCACATAGGTGAGCTCCGTGGGTGAGCTGATACATTTTACACTGTCTCAGTGCTCTGAGTGATAAGAGGCTTTTTGGAAAGGAGATTAGGAGTGACAAAATATTTGCTTAATAATACTTAACTCTCCTGAGGTAAATAAATAATGTTTTTCCCTTGTGTCCATTGCAATCACATTATCAATCATTTCTAGATCTTGAAGAAAAAAGCTGTAATGATACTTCATCTGGCATAGCTAAGACAATATAAAATATTTGACATATTTGAGTGCTTTGTTACTGCAGAAGTAAGCCAAAATTATTTTTCCTCCTCTGAATTGGTTTAACAAGTGATATTATTTCCCTGAAGGGAAGAGATACTCTTTTATGCATCTACCACAAAAAAAATGGTTTTTGTCTTCAAAGAAGTAATTTCTATTCTGTTTGGTTAAAAACAAAATAAAATAAAAAAAAACAAACCCAAAAAAAAGAAAAAAAGGAAAAAAGAAAAAAGCATGAGTGGTCTTATGTTCAATATTTAAATCAACCCTAAACTTTCAAAATTATTCTATCAGACCGGCACTCAATACACTTCTTAATTTACACACCATAGACCATATTGTGTTAGTTTTCTTTATTGTCTCCATATGGTTACACAAAAAAAATTATTCATAAAAAGTCCTTATTGACAATTCAGGACTATGACCAACAAGAATATTTTTCTACCAGTCTTTTAAATACCTGCAGGAATGGTGACTCAACCAGTTCCCTGGGCAACTTGTTCCAATGCTTGATGACCCTTTCAGTGAAGATATTTTTCTTAATATCCAAGATACTTGCCTAGAACTCTCCCAACAAAAAGTGTCAAATTTCTCTAGCTGGCAAATGCTTGCTTAGGGCAGGACATGTCCAGCACTGTCATTGCGGGAACACGTCACGCTGAGGGATGGAAGGAAAAGGTTTTGAAGCTTCATAGGGAAAGCCCCAGTTAACCTTAAAATCTTTTCTCAAGGAACTTTTTAATATTACCCTCAGTGAAATTGAATTAATTTTTATTAAAAAGATGTTGAAGGAAAAATCAGAGAGGCATTGAAACAAAACTGAAATTGTTATATTCAAGCACAATCTAAGTTATTGCAGTTATTGTCAGGTAAATATCACTCACTTCTGACATGTTGGATAAATAATTTAGAAATATATTTTCTCTGAGCTCTGTATTTAAAAATCACTCAAGCAAACCTATTTAACTCTAAATTCAGACTGTAATTAGTCTTGTAGAGCTGAAAGTCTGCAAGAATGACAAGTCTCTAGGTAAATGTCTAAGAATATTTATAGGTGTCCCTGGTCACTAGTATTACTGATAACAGAAGATAAATTGTGCCCCGTTAAATCATATCATTGCCTACACAGACTGGCACGTAGGTGTTACTGCAAACTTCCACTTTTAAGGCCCTCCTCAAGGATTTATTTTTATGTATATTGAAAAATAATTATCTGAATGGCTAGCTGTAAAATAAAGGTCACTTACATTTTTCCACTCTCTATTCTGATGCTGAGGAATTTAAGATTGCAACTCATGCATACAAAAAGCACTAGGATTTTCTACAGTAGATTTACTTAAAATAGTGCTTAACTGTGTTTTCAAATGTGATTTTAAAAAGTCTAGGTCGAGATCACATATTAAGGATTACCAATCATTGCAGACATTCATCTTTTATTTTACATTGCAATTGCTTTGGTTTTGTTTTTGTTTTCAGAAAAATTGAATTCCACAGTTTGGGTTTTACTCTGGAATTGTACAGAATATCATATACTGACTTTTAATAGTTGCTGAAAGAATAAAGGGAAAAATCTAAAATATTTTAAAATATTTTTTGTTTTGTTTGTTGAAACAGCCAAACCAAATGAAAAACTACCCTTTCTAGGGCTATGTGGGAGATGAGTTAGAAATGTTAAACAACATTTAAACAAAAATAAAACAGAATAAGAAAATTTTAGGAAGTCAACCTCCAGATAAATCACTAGATTCTTAGTTTATTTTCACTTGTCATGTAAAAGCAGGCATACCGAGAACTTCTATTTCTGTCATACTAAATGAAATGTCACCCTAAAATAATATTCCTAGATGATAGGCATGTCTATTAAAGGAAAACAAAATAAGTTTTATTTTACAGTCATGTGATTACCATTATATCTAATTTGGGATGCATGAAGAAAATTTAAGAATAGATGTTAAAATTGAAAAACACATCTTTCCCATTTCACTTCTGTGGCTGAGATTCCTTACTGTTAGAAAGTTAAAAATAGTGTAGCTGATACATCCTATTCCTGCCTACAGGCACAGAATATAAATCGGTATTCCCACCACTATCACATTTAAAGTTTTTTCTACACTTGAAACTTAACATACAGTTAGGTTTTAAAGAAAAGCAATAGCTAATTAACTCCCTGTGACAAAATACTTTATGTCTATTAATTTAAATAACTCAGAATATGCAAAGGCTTGTTCCAGTACAGTAAGGCATATCATCTTGACAGATATTATTCACAGACTGCTGCCACTCAGGGAATGCCTTTCACACCTGAACAGTCTGCTCAGGTGTCTATAGTACACCTCAATGTGTGTGCAGTAGTGTGACTGCAGAGTATAAGTGACCCTTGAACTTTTGTTGCCCTAATTGGCTGTAAAACTTTTGTGGCCTCAGCTTTTTCATCATTACATAAAACATAGGCTGGTCTTGGAGATGTCTTAGCAGTAGAATTACCAGTAGCTTGAAGATCAACAGAAGTCATCTTATTGTGTGCAAAGTATTGGTATTTCTGTAATGATAGCCATGAAATAAGCATGTCCAACCTTTTGTTTTTGAACAAAGAAACCGTAGTTATCCATGAGATTTCTTTATCTTCTATCCTCTACTTAAACCACTTAGTGTGGTGGAAGCCTCCTACATAACAGCTGCCTGCACCTAAAGTTCATCAAAAGCGACCAATTAATGCAAACTTGCAGAAAATTTATTTTGACCAGTAGTAAAATTGAATTTTTCTTAATGATATATGTAGTCAGAAATTACCACCTATTTAAAATCTGTAATTGCACTTAAATGAACAAAAGACAGGTTCCACCTTCCTTTGTTGACCTTAGCCAATTCAGGGGACATTGTTGCCACAATATATATCTCACATTTTCTTGTTTCCTTATTGCAAATTTTTTTGTACTCCAAGTAAAAAGTAATTTTCTTTCAATAGCAAATAGTGAAACTTTCTGTCCTGAAATGCCCATTCACTAGCATTCAATTCTGTATATTTTTAGCTAACCGTATCACTGTATATCTAATTATTCCTGACTGCACTGTCCTCTACAGAACTCAGATAACACAAATTACATAATTAAACCAGTAATTTATTTCCTCAGTGAAAAGTCTACATTATTTTCAGACGAGTAGTGTAAGATCCAGTGGAAGGAAGACAGAACTGAAACACAGCTTAAAGATCCTTAAGAAACTAAAACTAGATTATCTAAATTGTTAAGTGATACCTGATTATAAAGAAAAAAAATTATAATGTGAAACTGGGGTTCCATTCTCCACAAGCTATAAGCTTGCTGGAATTTTACAGCTAAAGGCAATATTATTTGTTATCATCGGACTAGTACTGCAAGTAAAGTTATATGAAAGTGTAAAAGTTTGTAGGGTACTTGTCTTAAAGTTCTTGGAGCAGGTATGTTTATTTTGTGTCTTAGTGCCTTTACCATACTGGTAAGGACTGGAACTTCTTGTTTGGCAATCTGCTACTACAACCACTTAAATATAGTTAAAACTAAAAATGAATGGACGATAGAGCTAAGCAAACTGATAAGAACACTTTGATCTGAAGTCTAATGGCTGGAGTCTTTTTCAGAGTTAAAAAACAGAAATAAAATTTAAAAAAAGGTTTTCTTTTTTTTTAAAAAAAAATTCTTTGCTATTTTTTCCCTGAGTTTTTAGTGGAAGTTTTCTTTCTTCAATAACAAGCCACAAAGTGCACTGCCTTCCTACAGCAGGAGTATTAAGGCAACAAGCCTGAAAGGCAGTTAAATGGAGAAAAATACAGTTGCAGCTGTCCATGCACAGCTCTGTTAAAATGCCGTAAGACTGTTTTCCCATTGTGTGGAGTACCTTCATATTTCTCCACGACAGGAAAGAAGAAAAAGGAGGAAGGCATGACTGATGGACAGTATTTGTGGAGTAGAAAGTTCCTGAGTGGCCTGAAGATGACACATGTATGGGGAATTTGGGTACTTGGAAGGAATGCAAATGTTAGTTGTTTCCTAGCATGCTAGGAGCATGGAAGAAGAATTGATCTTTCGGGCTACTGGCTTCCCACTTGCATTATGCTGAGACACATGGCTAAGGTCAACAGGGGAAGGCGGAACCTGTCTTTTGTTCATTTAAGTGTAATTACAAAGTATGCTTGAAGGAACGTTACAGCCACTAGTGTCTTTTGATTTTCTTACCTACTAAAAAGTAGTTGTGCACAAGATAAGTTACAATTAAAAATAAGAACATACAAATCCACTGAAAGACTAATCTGAAACCTATATGTGAACATTCATTTCAGTACACATACCCTTAAGGCTAGCAAGAAGAAGATCACATACTTCAAAATGAGCATTTTGAAAGCAGTGGCAAAATAATTACTGACTGGAAAAATGGACATTTTCCAGAGAAAGATGTTAACTAAATGTATGGTTATCTAAAGGGATATTAAATAAAATATTCTGCAACATCAGTTACTCTGTCACACCACATAACACTTTACTCATTTATAAATATAAAAAACAATTTATCATAAAGGCTTGATCAAGGTATTCAACCTAAAGGCAGATATAGTAGATTATAGTGATTAAAAGCAAATAGCATTGGTTTTATACATATACTTCTGAAGAAGTTATGTGGGCACTATAGCACATAAAATTGATAGTTATTGAACGCTGAAGGTCCCCTGAGTAGGACGGCTTTCTTACATTGTTGACTCGATGTGCTGATATTCCTAGTACCCAGCCAGGCATCAGCTCCACGTCAGAACTGTGTTGCAGTCTTCCAGAGTAGGGAATACCTAGGGCCATTACATCTCAGTGTTTCCCATCCACACAAGCACTTACACAAACAGAAAATATTATCTAAATTTATTTCAAAAGAGAAGAAGTTGTCACTTGAAACATCTTAGGCCATGAATAAAGAGGTGTTAAAACCAAGTTTTTATAAAAAGAGCAGTGTCATTGCAATATATGTATGTATCAATAAACTGTTATTCTCTATGCAGAATCAAAGAAATTTTTCTTAGTTAAATTCTGATGTCAAACTTTATAAAGATACAATAACAGGTCATGTTATAGATTTTATTCTGAATGTGCAATAGTATATGTGACATTTCTTAGTTGTCGTCAACAGTGTTTTAAAATGAATTTAAATTTCTAGACAAAAGATAAGAAAAACTTAAATTAACAATGACATCTAACACAAGAAAATTTCAATTTAGAATTTAGAATTGCTAATCTTTAACTATTAAAATAAGATATACAGTTGTAACACTCTTCTTGAGAGGAACTGTATTTAACAGTAAATAAGCAAATGAACACTGAATTTTTTTAATCAACTACTGAAAATGAACCTCTGTTTTGGAAAATAATCTAGAAATTCAGATATGAAACATCATTAAGACTACATAAATAAAATATTCCTATTGCTGTTTTACAGCTGTAAATGGTCAGTTAGGTCAGTTTGCAAGCTATCAGCAGGCATTCTCAACTTGTTAGAAGAGAATAAAAAGAACATCTAGTCCAACCAATGGAAAAAAAAAAAAAAAAGCAAAAAGAAACTACAAACAAAAAAAAAACCCCACAAACAAACAAAAAAACCCACACACAAACCCCACACCACACACAAAACACCACCAACCCAACACTAATCCATATCCCTGAGCACCATGTCAACTCATCTCTTGAATACCTCCAGGGATGGTGCCTCAACCACCTCCCTGGGCAGCCCTTTCCAATGCCTGACAACCCTTTCAGCAAAGAAATATTTCCTAATATCTACCTGGAACCTCCCCTGGTGCAACTTGAAGCCATTAGCCTTCGTCCTATCCTCTGTGACTGGGGAGAAGAGACCGACCCCCACCTCTCTACAGCCTCCTTTCAGGGAGTCTCAGAGAGGAATAAGGTCTCCCCACAGCCTCCTCTTCCCCAGACTGAACAACCCCAGTTCTCTCAGTCTTTCCTCATAAGGCTTGTGCTCCAGATCCCTCACCACCTTCGTTGCCCTTCTCTGGACCTGCTCCAGCACCTCAGTGTCTTTCTTGTGGTTGGGGGCCCAAAACTGGAGACAATACTCGAGGTGGGGTCTCACCATTGCCAGGTACTGGGGGATGATCACCTTTCGGGACCTAAAAATATACCCATTTACACAGGCTTCCCCTTCTCCATTTATGAAGGCAATTTGTTTTAGAAAGAGGATTCTCATACACTTCAGTGGTGCCTGGAAAAAAATAAATGTCCACGTATGTACTATCGCTTAGTCCTGATTTTACTGTATTGATACTAAGCAGACATCAAGTTATATTTATTTGTATCCATAGCTGTATAAAAATAGCCAGCTGTGTTAATCAGTAATACAAGCACGCTAAGGATCAATGTGAGCAGTAAAAGGCTGTTTTGTGCATCCAGTGGGCTACTGAATGGCATTATAACATAATACTGAATACATTATAATGTTAATATTTCTCACTTTCCTTCCTTCTCCTGGAAAAAAAGAAAATGTAATCATGAAAAATATTGTCAATGTAGCTGCCATTCTACAATATAATTACTGTCATGTATTTCTGGTGAATTCATTGTAGATGAACTTTGGAGAAGCAAAAAGTACTCCAGTTTTAAAGGAAATAAGAGATATCATGCAATAACAGATGTTCATATAAATGAGGTACCACCTCATTCTTTTAGAATCTAGCAATCATTTTCAGAATGGACAGAGCTGCCACACACATGTTCATTCACTTTAGAGCTGACTACAGACAACACTGTTGCATAACCATTTTCACATTTAACAGGTGGATCTTCTGTCCCCTCCATTCCTTATAAATCATCTCCTTCTATAGCTCACTAACTCACACCCTAGAAACACACTGAAAGGAGGTAATTCAGCTCAAGGCCCACCTCCACTTTTTAATTATTATAACTTTCCAAGATCTACAGAAACACTTCAAAACTCGGGGCTTTGGTTTGGTTTATTAGTTTTTAAATTCTTCCGGGCATCCTTACTGTTGACCAAAAATAAAATAATTTAATTCAAAGTTTAAGAACAACCTAAAAAGTTTTCTGCTTAATACTAATACTCTTCAAGGAAATCAGAAATTCTAAAGGGCTATTCTAACTCCATTATTTGAAGACCCTTATAAGCCTTCCCCTGATATTATCTTTTAAAACAGTCATTGGCTTAGAATGGTCCAAGTTCAAATGCTTAAAAAAAGTCATGAAAGCAGCTTTTACTTCCTCAGCAGCAGCAAAGAAGCAGTGTGCGTGTAATTAGAGACAAAGGTAGAAAGAAATTGTACATTTAAGCACAAAACTACTGGAAGCCACAGAGTTAGCAACCGAATGAATTACAAGGATATTTTTACAAAAAAACTTTTTCTGTGTAATATTTATTCTTTGTGCTTTTCCTTTCTGCTAGGATGTAAATAACACCGGTCCAGAACTGCCTGAAATAAATAGCACATGACATCTGTGATGAAGACAAATTTAATGCAGGGACTAGGTCAATGCAAACTGTGACCTAAGAAAGTTGGAGGAAACTGTACATTTACAGAAGCTCTTGCATGCTTGTTGTTCTTTAGGTTCAGTTATGAATCTCATCCACACAGTAAAACTGCTCAGAGAAAATGAGTACTCCGTTCACTTGTTAGTTAAGATGTTTCAATTTGGGGGGAAAAAAATTTCTCACAGTTAACATTAAACAATGCTTTATCATAATTTCTCCCATTAATGTTCAACATCTGAGACTCATGTCACTGACCTGCTGTACTGCCATACAGTATGGAATGGTATGGAAGCTTCTTTGTTTTCATTTTGACAGTCTCACAATGTGCCCCATCCAAGAACTTATGAATGCCTTCAGCATTCAAATGCTTGACTTCAAAAGGTATTTTTATTTGGAGGTTAAACAGTGTTCTCACTATATATATATATTTAATGAAAGTCCTGCAATTCAGGACTCAAAAGTGTAATTTCATTCATTAAACAAAGGACTGGTTTCAATCATTTCAGTGTCTCTTCAGTCTAAGCATTCATCATATTGGGAAGGAGGGAAAATGACAGTTTTATTATGCAGAAACACTGATTAAAAAAAATCTTATTGACTTCAAGAAAGATGCAAACCAATGTATTCTGGGAAGTATGTAAAGTCTTGTGGTGTTCTATTGTTAATTTCTTTTAAAATATAACATAAACGTCCATAGCACTTTAGAAGACAAATATTTGAAGACACTAACTTCATAGCTGTACATTTGTAGCCAATATAACATCACTGTTTTTGGAACCTTGATATGAATAGGATTGCTGAGGTGATCTATGCTAAAAATAAGGTTGCAAAAAAATTAGATAAAAATAAATAATTTGTATTTAATCAGATCAGTGTCATGATGATGGTCTTATTCTGACAGGAATAGCAAACCTCAGCACAAGAACAAGAACCAGCTAGGAATGGAAATGCTCTAAGAATTTAGTCCAAACCCAACATTTTTGTGAAAGTAAGGCCTCTCACAGCGCTTAGTTTGTGACAAATAATATTAGATCTATTATTTCCTAAAATTGGTTAACAATGTCTGCTGAACACATGTAATCCACACACTGCCTTTCATTATATGAGCTAAAACAATATAAAATTCATAATATTAATGTGCCTGTTAGAATTCTAAACCATTTACAAAAGCATACTTCAGGGACATCCTTGGCATTTTTACAAGTTTAGTGAGTAAATTGCATAAACACTACTTATTTTCTGACTTTTTTTTTTTTTTTTTTTTTAAAGTTTATATACAGTTCTGTAGTAACTTTTACATTAAAAGCTAGAAAACAAAATATTTCCTTTCTATTTTGTAGCCTTTGAAACCATGGAGATAAAATATTTTAATATGCTTCAGATTTGTCCTGTGAGAGGAGCCCATACAGATGCAGTGGATTTATTGAAGGTAGATTTATATATAACAATAGATGTTATACATACATATATATGTAAAGTCCCTACTCAGAACCAATAACTTCATAACAACATAAAACAGAGTTTTCAAGAATTCTACCTTGATTACCAGAAATTTTCTTCTTATTTCTTCCAGCCTACGAACTGGAGAAAACTCCTTTTAGACCTAAAAGCCCCCTTCCAAAACAAAAAACCCAAAGCAGTTTTATTTGATTCTTTTGCTTTATACCACTTCTTTCATCTTTATATTACTGTATTGCCAGAAATTAGTTACCTGCTGTAAAATCAGGGCTAAATAGAAGAAAGTCTGAGGTTTCCAGAAGAGTTGCATTATTGGCTTCAGAGCTGCAAAGAAGTGACTTAGGGGTTAGTCTCGTCTGGCAATGTATGTTTTAACTGCATATCCCAGGGCAGTGAGTTGCATGAGAGACCTTTTGAACAGGACTTGCCCATGTTGCGAGATCCTTCTTGTCTGTGCTGCCAGATGAACGCTGACAAGTGCTGAGGGGGGCACCCACCTGGCTGCAGAGGTACTGTCCTGCTCCCCCGAGGCAGATGCCTCTCCTCCCAGGGATGCCTCAGGGTGCTGCACCATCCCTTTGAACTATGGTAAAGTGTTTTTAAAACTTGTCTCCTTTACCAGAGGAGACAAACCTAGTTGTGCAATGAACATTGTTCAGAGTGCCAAGGAAGGCTGACATGCAGTGTCAGGTCATTTCTTGCAAACAGGAGAGGGGGAACAGCAATGCAACTAAGCCTTGCATAGGCAGTAGACAGAAGCTCCTGTCATGGACATGAGGCACACCGGAGGATGAAATAGAGCTCCCTTTCTGTGCCTGAGATCCAAGGCTTGGTTTCCTTTGTAAAATATTAGATCAAGTGTAGAAAGCAGTCTGGGGGTGTACACTCCATCTAAAGCTTGCTTCCTGCAGAAGACCACTGAGCTGTATGTACTAGAAAGCTTAAAAGCCTGAGTACTGAATGTTTCAGTTTATTAATTCAATTCCATAAAGGTAGATTTTGTGAATATCTTGTTGTCTGCTTTGAGAGAGAGGGAACAAAAGAAAAAAATAATGTCTGTTTTGTGAAAAACATCGTGCTGATTTATAAGCACAGAAAAACCAAAGAAATAAATGAGAAAAAAAAAATAATCAAGGATGTGTGAAGAGAATGACTACTGGAAATCAAAAAGGAAACAGATAATACTGGTATATATCACAAAACAGTATAACGGCACAAATGTTCCTCTAAATATCAGCTACTTGTTGAACATTAAGATCAATAGAGGTGGTTTTCCCCTTCATTCTTCACAGGAGCATCTTAACATCATTGCTCATTGTTTTCTTCTGCTTTCAAAAGCATATTTGCCTGTGAAATGATAAGTAAAGACGTTACATTTGATTGCAATTTTACTATGCACCCTGAGCTATGTTTCGTATTGGTGTCTGCACACATACACATCCTGTTTGTTGTCCGTGATACATGCATTAGTGTAGATGCACTTGACCTGGGCTACTGATTTCACCCCTATCTTTGGACCCTGACACACAGGTTCATTACCCGTGGGCCTAGTTTTATCCCCTTCCCCCTTAACTTTTGGCTTAAAACTCTGTCCATGAGTTTTGTTAACTCTTAGCCTAGTACCCCTTTTCCCCTTCTAGGAAAGGGTTTTCCTGCGACGAGCGAGGGAGACGAGCAGCCGACTCAATCTGAGTGATAAAGCAAGCCTCCATTTTATTGCAGTGCGCTCACACATTTATACTGTTACAGATAATTATTATGCC
>BJBW01006306.1:74326-108953 GCA_004320125.1 Scolopax mira
GAAACATGCCCAAGATCATGCAACCATTCCCCAACATTTTCCCATTGTCTATCACCTTTCTCTGATGAAATGTTGGAGTGGGAGTCCTCACTAATGTGGCCTCCTTCAAACCGTGGCATGCGTTCCTTAGGTTTAATCTTGACAGGCACAGTTATCTCCCCTTCCCCCCTCTTATCTAGTTTAAAGACCGGTCAATGAGTCCTGCTAACTCCTGCCCCAAAATTCTTTTCCCCCTCTAGGACAGCTGTGTCCCACCTGACAATGGCATGCCAGGTGTTTCATATGTTCGAAAAACCCAAACCTCTGCCTGTAACACCAGTCCCAGGGCCACAAGTTGATCTGTTGCCTCTTCCTACCAATTTCTTTATTCACAGTTGCCACTGGTGGGATAGAAGAGAAGACAACTTGTGTTCCTGACCCCTTGAGCTGCTGCCCTAAGGCTCTAAAATCTCTTTTAATTGATTTCAGCCTCCTCCTACCCATTTCATCGCTACCCACCTGAAACACTAACAGGGGGTAATAATCAGAGGGGTTTACTAGGTCTGTGAGTTTGTTTGTCACATCCCTGACCCATGCCCCAGGGAAGCAACAGACTTCCCTGTGTAGCGGGTCAGGGCAGCATATTGGTCCCTCTGCCCCCCTCAGCAGAGAGTCACCCACAACTATGACCTTCCTCCTTTTCCTTTTGGAGCTGGTAGTGAAGTTGGGTCTGCTGTGACGTGTACTTTCTGACTTCTCTATCTAGTCTTGGTGTGTCCTCCTCCTCTCCATCGGCCAGTTCCTCCTGCAGGACAAACAGTACACAGGGACAGTGAATTTCTATTCTTCTGTTGTCTGAATATTCATTGTATGCTTGACCACAGGAGAAGAAAGCACACAGAGGTTTTAGGAATATTTCCTAAGAAAAGAAAACAGTGATCCCATTTAGTTTACAAAAAGCTGCTTCTTTAAGCATCAACAGCAAACACTTTGAACACTGCCGTTACACCAATGGGTATAGGTAAAGCTGATGAAGGAAGTTACCTTTTTTAATCAGGCTGAGCTTTCACTGGTTACTTCATTATATTAGTATTAAAAAACCACTATACCCCAAGCTGAAAACCTAACTGTTCAAATTCCACATTGATATGTACTTTCCTTTAATACGATAGGGACTCCCATTTCCAAGACTTTCTGTTTGTTGATTTCTATGGTGATATCTAATTAAAAGAGAAGGGCCTTTTCAAGTAAATTAATGTTTACCATTTAAACTTACTCCATATTTCCCTAATGTAACCTGAGTGCTCCTAACCAGAAACAACAAACAGTAATGACAAATCATTAATATGAGTCCTATAAAACCTCAACATGGGACATGAGGAGTAATACTCGGAAGGAACACCTCATCAGGCATGATTCATGCTAAAAGAGTTTCTTTGCTATTTGGGTCTTTTTACTACTTCTGCATTCCTATGCCTTCCAGCTCCAGTTGATCTGGTGAAGGTAGTAACTGCCTCCAGATGCCCCTTGTTCCTTCCCTCTATTTGAACAATTTTCATCAGGATGGCTCTAGTCCTCAATACATTTCTTGTTATTTGTTTCATGGTCATTCATTTCCAACTATGAGCTCAGCATTAGGATTAGGAGCGAGCTGATGATATGAAAACACAGACTCTTGAGTACGCTAGGAGCTGTTGCAGAAGATGTATGGTAGCTGCTTGAGATTTTCATTGTTTAAAGGCCTGATCTACTACACCAAAACTCAATTGTAGCAACAACAGGAGAATTGTGCTCCCTTTATATTTCTTCTGTTTCCCTTCTCACTTAGCTCATTCTTCTCTTTCAGCTTCCACCCACCCCAACCAGTAGAGGGGGAAAAAACATTAAAAAAAAGAATACCGGGAAGGAGGCAGGAAAGGAGGGAAGGGAAATTCTAAGCCACACGTTTTTTGCTTTAACTCTTTTATTTAGAGTTAATGAATTTAAAAGTCATCTTTTTTATTATAAAGATGAAGAAAATTGGTTAAAGTGAATAATAGAAGATATTTCAAACCTTACCTTGAGTTGACTTTTTTGACAGCTGTGTGCAAGTGCAATAATAGAATGTGCTCTTTCCTTTGACAGCAATTTCTTGAAAGTGAAAAAAATGTGTTTATCTCCTTTCCTGGAGAGTGTATCCCAACATCATCTTCCTAAATTTGGACACCAATGTCTCTTCACTGTAATCCCTAACAAGCCACAATCAAGACGGAAGACTTTTGTATTTAGTCTTACTTAGAGGTAGATACCTTCCACATCTTTCTGCAAACCATCCAGTCCTAATTTACAGACTCAATGTTGAACAGACTAGACCAGACTAGAAGTACTTGTGTACTCGACTGGCATCCTGAAATACTTCTCAGAGAATATACTTTTGAGAAGAGATTGTCAAGACATAATTTGAAAGTTTTCTTTATCCAGACATAGTGGAACTGCAGAGTAAAAAATATAGGTTGATAATAATGCAAGAACGTATCTGAAAATTAATTAATATACTTTACATACATGTTTCCCATAAAAGATATTAATCTCACAATAGAATATTTGTCTTCCTGTTCAGTCAGTAGGCAAGTGACAGTACATTACAGTTTATAAGAACTGGTAGGTAAAGATAAACTGTTGCTTTTACTTTATGCTCATTTATTCTCTTTTTATTAGCAAATCTATAATACATGTCAAAAGGTAGAAACTATCTTAGCTAAATTTTGGATGTAGGGTTTTTATTACTTCTAAATAACAACAACAACAACTAGAAAAAATTTAAATTGCCAGATTTTTAACTAAAATCCTTATTATTATATTGAGAACAAACATTTGTACCATAAAAACTAAGGACACCACTTAACAAAAACTTGATAAAATCTATGTCCCAGAAGAGATATTTTTTTAACATAGATCTTCTACCTACCAACTAGTACACATTCTTAGTGTTCAAAACAGCTGTAATGAAACAGTTAGATATGGAATACCTAAATCTTGTAGTACACAGCAGTTGTCACATTTAATTAAAAAGCAAGTCCACAATTATTTTGAAGTCATGTAATGATTCTGTGCACTAGGCTGTATTCAGAATAAGAAACAGGAAAACACAGTTTAGGATTCAAACACAAAGAGTATCACATGTCACATTCTCTAGGCATGTCTTTTTTCTGCCTACAAACTACTTCTCAATAGAAGAATTTTGTTCTTCACACAATGAATATAAATTCTTTCAATGAAGTGTCCCTGATGCCCACTATGCATACGTGGGTGTAAGTGCATGATCTTTAATCACTGATGAAACCTGCTGAGCAAATTTAAGCACTGCAGTATTTTTCAGAGCTCTTTATGTCATCAAAATTAGTAATTTGAAAAGGAAAATGGCAATTGATTGCCATTATTAGTTTTATTTAGATTCTAGGCTTATCAGGTAGATATTTTTCCATATGTAATATCTGCCAAGTTGTCACCAAGACCTTCACTGGCAAGAAATGCGAATAACAAGCATTATTCCTTGTTTGGTAAATAAAGAAGATAGAGACTCCCTTTTTACAAGGACTCACATGGAAAATATGAGGGCTAGTGGGTACAATTTGCTCCTGGTGAGATTCTGATTGGACACAAGAGGAAAATTTTTTGCAATGAGAACAATCAGCTATTGGAATTATCTCCCCAGAGAAGTGCTGGATTAGACAATTTCAAGATTGTGCTGTACAGGGTGCTGGGACATCTTGTCTGGCCTGTGTCTTTGCTGGGAAAGGTTGGACCAGATGTTACTTGAGGTCCCTTCCAAACTTGTACTCTATGACTCTGTAATGGGAAATTGCCTTACAGATGACGGAAAAGAAATCTGACCCCTTATCTTCTTGCAGACAAAGCAGAAGGAATGATTCATAACAATCAAATTGTAGTATATTAAATGTGTTTTGTCTCTTGCCTCTGTAATGTCACAGATTGTAAATTTCTGTTGTATCCATTAAGAGCACAATTTGCATTAAGAAAAAAGACAAATTTGTATTGTGTTCCATTGTCACATGTTCAGCCCTGCCCTGATTGGTGCAGCATAGTTTATTTTTCTATTAGTTATTAAACTTGTGTAACTTCTCTGCCAGGATGTGACTGGTAGCAACAAAAATCACATTCAATTTAAGGGTCTTTCTGAAAAAAATACTAGATCAAAGCTCTCCACCTCACTTATCATGAATGGATTTAAAGTTCCTTATTGGGTAACATTATTTTCTAGTGCTCAAATTCCAATTTCACCCACTCACTAACATGAATAAAATGGTCAACAAATAATATTTATAATATTTATATTTAAGAGAGAAGAAAAATTAACAAGATAGATAAATGAAGTTACAATCACTCTTTCTAATGCATAGCTAAAACATTAAAGTCTGTTCATCTAGGCATGTGGTTTTGCGAACAGATTGCTTTCCCCATGTTGCAGTAATCTCCAATTATATTGCATGACTTGAAGTCTTAAGGAGTAAAAAGTCTGATTTAGGCTGAGGGGACCAAAGGATACCTCATGCTCTTGTTAGCTCTTCTTCTGATGGTCTTGCTCCATGAACCTCTATAACTAATGTTTTCAGCCCTGCTTTGTTTTATCCCTTACTGTGCCTTTTGGAGAAGTACAGGTCATGCTGAGAACATGTCCCTTGGCTCCCAGGAAGGCTTTTAAATGCTTCTTTGCTTTTACACACCTCACAAGAAAATAACTTTTTTTCCTTGGAATTCCAATCTGCAAGATATGGCCTTAAGTTAAGGTGATGTCTTATCCCTGGCACATTTACAGAGTTAGCTGGTCTGCACGTCTGTAGACTGTCAGAACTATGTTTAATTTTTTGATATAACTTCACTTCTAGAAATAAAGCTCAAACTTGTCAAACACTGATATTTCAGCCATGCCTATATTGGGCTTTTTTTTTATGAGTCTCGTCTTCAGCACAGAAGTCAATAGAACTTCTCTCCTTGCCCCAGCTCCTCAGCTTTTCAGAGCATTTCTCAAGAGTGTCAGTAGGTGAATATTCACACACGATGCTTTTTTAAGGCTCTTTCTGGGAATATTACGCAGGCAAATTACAAAAAGGAGAAGATTCAGAAAAGGAAAATCAAAAAAAAGGTGTGCAAAGGTGGTCAAGTTACTAAAAAGTGTCATTTCTCTTTGACTTGTGTTGCAACACAAAGACATGCAGAAAGTTAATAATTTCTCTTCCTTGCAGCTACTTAATTGAATTTAGCTCTCTTCTGGGATTTCTCTTTTCTGGAAAAGAGAAAAATCCAATGAAATATATCCTTTCTGTGCAAGATAAATTAGCAGATGGAAAATGCACAACTGTAGGACTGAGGACTGTGTTCTCACATATCATAACATTTAATTTGAAATACATATATTGATTTCCTACTTCTAAAGTAGGAGAGAACCAAATAGTTTTTGAACACAAAGAAAAGAATACCTCTAGTCTCTGCAAATTTAGAAGTTCACTAGCAAAAGAGAAAACTAGCAAAAGAGATTTCTTTACTTATTGCAAAGGTGGATCACTAGGTAAATAAGAAATTTCAGCCCAGTCATGGAGAAAGGGTTATTGCTCAGCAGCTTCTTGATTACCAGCAGTGTTGAGGGATAAATAGAGTCAATAAGTCCAGAATGTTACTACATTTAGAGCAGGGAAAAATGTAATTTGAATATTGCATAGACCATTACTGTTAATGTTTTTTTTCCTTTGATTATTGAAAGATTAAGGTACAATCACTTATCAAAATAAAATGAATCTGATTATTACTGCTCAGTAACACCATAAATTTATTCTCTTTTAACAGTGCTCCCTCTTGGAAGAGTAAAGATGGTGCATCTGAGTTCTGAGATCTGATGTTTCTCCATGAAATTACCTTTGATATGTCCTCAGAACAGGGTAACTCATTCTAGAGTTACACTTTACATTTTCCTGGCTTCATTGCTTCTTCATCTCATAGACTGTTCCCACAGAGGTTCACACCGATTGATTGTGTGAGTGAACCTGTCTCTTTCCAGGTTCAGAGCATAATCCTCCTATTTGATTTATCAGCAATGTGACTCACATGGCCTCTCTTCAATGCAGACATCTCAGTACTCAGCATATCTCTCCCATAATCTATAGACCATTTGTCTACTGGCATCTTGTAGTCTTCTCTACACCTGAGAAATATCATCTTCTCCAGCCTGTTTCTGCTCTGCCTCTGCCTCTTCCTCTTCTTCTGCCTCTGCCTCTGTCTTCTCTGTCTCTGTGTGTGAATCTTTTTCCTTCCTATTAATTAAACTGTGCATTAAGATTGAGTATCTTCTTCCAAGTGCCTTCCAAGTGCCTTCCAAGTGGCTAGCAGTACACTTCTCAGCCTATTCATTAGGCTATATTTTGCCTTTCCTGCTGCATTACTAATTTTTTTCTTTGCTTCTATATGCCACCATATCAATTTTTTCCTTTTACTTGGTTTTCTGGCGGCACATTATTGTTCTGTGTTTCTCATTGTATTGGATTTACATAGCAAGATTTTGGTAGGGTGGTGCTGCAGAGGTGGCTTCTCTGAGAAGACACCAGAAGCTACTCCCATCTCAGGCAGAGCCAGTTCCAGTTATCTCTAAGACAAACATGCCACTGCCCAAAGCTGACCCCATCAATAGGGTAAAAATGTTGTACAACTGCTGGGAGAAAGGAGTAAGCAAATGTGAGAGAAACATCCCTGCCTACATCAAGTTCAATGAAGAAGGAGGACGAGGAGGTGTTCCAGATGCCAGAGCAGAGATTCCCCTGCAGTCTATAGAGGACTGTGGGGAATTGTAGGGGTCTTTTCTTCCCCTAGCCACTCCTACACACTTAAAAGTATAGATATAATTCTACTTCTTTTCCAGTTTAAGTACATATTTGCTACCTTGACAAGCTAACAAAGTCTAGAGCACTATTTCTAGCATGTAAGCATGAAAAAAATTTACCATCATATAGCCAAATACAAATACCAACTGTTAATGAGGACATAATCAACTGATTTCTAAAAAGCATATGCTAACAGGAATTACTATGGTGGCCTGTAAAAAATCCCAAATCTTGACAATGTATGAAGAAAATATTTTTTGTCTTAGACATGATAAAGAGCAAACTACTGCTGTGATGCTGTCGACCTTTACCAAAACTGTAAAAAACCCTGAATATTAGTCAACATGATAGTCAAAAAGAAGAAATATGTTAGACCTTTTGCCACAACTCAGCAAATTCTCCAGAAAACTATATTTATAATGGCAAAGACATCCAGTTCAAAGAATGTTGCTAAATTAAGGACTAAGTTTTTCAATGCCAGATAAATATCCAGCAGTAAGCAAAAGTGAGGAATTAATCTTCCTGATGGCTTGAATAAGACTTAGAGTACCTACTTTTTTGTTATAATTGCAAGACTTGTGAGTTCTACAGAAACTCAGCCCATCCTCTGCTTTTAGGGACTAGATGCATGCAAAATACATTTTTAAGTGTCACCTACTTTAAAGAAAAAGTATTAAACAAGCAGCGAGCTGTGCTTCACACCTGCTTGTTTTCAGTCTCTGCAAAGATCTGCTGGCTCTGGTTATAGACCCCTTATATTATTATAGAAAAATAATATTTTTTTCCTGCAACCATATAATTCAACAGTAAAACAAAATCTAGTTACATTGGCCAGAAAAAAATCAGCATTTAATTTTTTTTTTTTAAAGAATTTATTTTAGCTAGCTTGCTTTCTTGAACATGGCTCTATTTGGGGTTAGAGGTTTGAATTTGGATATCGTCAGGAGAATGTTAGAGTCACTAATAAAATTACATCAATTTTAGCTCAAATCAGTCCAGAGCTGCAAAAAACATACCTGTGTCCCACCCACAGCCAGCTGAGGACCCACAGTGGATCCTCAGTCATTTAGCTCTTCCAGTTTGCTGTGGATGTATAACCTTATGGGTGGGAAGACAGCTAAATCATTCTTCCTCAGTCACTGGCTCATCTTGTAATGAGATGCTTAACTTTTGTCTACTTTGATTTCTTCATCTTTATAGCAGTATTTTCTTTTTGTACTTTGTACTTTGTGTGTGTGTGTTAGAAAATACCTATATTTTGGTCTACGTCTAAAATATTACATCTAAAATCTAAGGCCCTCCCTCTTTGTGACATACTAATATTGTTGCAATCAGTAGGATTACATTGACTTAAAACCCCATGAATATAAAAGAAAGCGAAGCTGCTAGGATGTCCCCCATTAACTCTAAAGTGTCTTAGAAATCATCCTGAATTTTCTATGATGTATTATCTAATTTTCTTTCTTTCTAGAAAGAAGAAGATTATCTAATTTTCTTTCTTTCTAGAAGGCATTCAAGTAGGACTGCCGGTAATGATGGGCAGGAATGATGACTCTATGCGTGGTGTGGAGAAATTTAGCTATTATAGCAAGGGTGATTTGATCCATGTCAAATGCTGTCTGCTGTATTTGAGGCACCACTGGATTCAGATTGTTAGATGAAAACCATATTCTGTGAAATGTTGGAATAAAATCCAAACCAACAACCAGAACAAGAAACATTCAAAAATACACTCCACCCCCAAATCCATAATTAATGCAATGTTTTGTGATGCTTAAGGACCTTGCTGTGGCAAATATAAATTATTCTGCAAGAAAGAAATCCGGTTACATGTTTTTGCCTTAGACCAGGAAAATGAAGGTCTTTTATCACACAGCACAGAAATAAGAAAATTTTCTGCAGTATTTCATCTCTATAGCAACAACTTATTAGGAAATTAAAATATTACTGATCTTTACTTAAATTGTTCATACAGCATTTAAATAGTAAATTTTATCATTTTTGCTTCAAACACTTAGTTCATACTATGGAAAAGGACGGACAAGGTCATTCACAGAATTTTTTAAAATGTCAGTTGTATTCATGTGTTGTATTCATTTATTAAAATACTCATCTAAGTTTATCTAAGAACAGTCATCTTCTTTTATCTACAATTTTGTTCTGAAAATCTAAAGTCAAATATATCTCTTTGTCTTCGTAAAACGTGAGAAAGAATTGCTTATCGAATTATCACTCCCTAGAGGTCACTGGATTTGTGGTCATTCCTCATTTAAATGGTATCTGTCTGCATATGATTTGCCTAACTTTTAATCAGAAAAGGGATAGAGGTATACTCCAAACCATCTTGATATATAAGGCATTTTCCCAAAGCTGGAAGCCGTGAGTAAAAATCATTCCAGTATAAGGCAAGAATTAAAATCACTTGCCAGTCATATTTCTCTCACACATAGTAAAAAGGCAAAACTGCTTACCATAATATTTTTTTTTTAATTGAAAACCTTCAGGTGAAAGCCTTTGGGGATCTTTAAAGATGAAAACTTTGGGTTTTTTTAATAGATACATAAAAATAGCCACATACCTACTTGTGCTCATATCTGAGTATGTCTGTCAGATCAGGATCTGCTTGGGAATGGGCACTGGCTTCTCCCTCTGCCTGGGTCTCAGAAGTCCAAGGAGACCATGGGCACCTCACTGCCCAGCCAGAAGCACTGTGGAAAACTGCTTATCATAACCCAAGGTTCCCAGCAAGCTTGTATGCTTACAGGTATACAGATATTTTGAATTACATTTTTTTTAATTAGGTATGTATATTTTGCACAAACCATATTCTGTTTTTTTTCTCTGTCTCTCTGAATATAAGCCCAGGAAGCAAGGCCAACAGAGATTATATGAGACACAAAAACTATATTGTAACAGGGACAGATCAGAAAAGATAGAAATTAAACAGAACCAAAGTCAGCTAATAATCAATTTCATTCATTACTGAACTTCTGAGTGAGGAAAAAAAATAAATAGAAAACTTTTTTTTTTTCTTTTTTATAAACAGTTCTTAGTAAATGGTTTTTATTTTCTGAAACACTCTGACTATTCTGGCCAACGAAGTGCTGAGTTAGATGATGTTTTAGCAAGACCCTTCTAAATCATCTACCAAAGGTTGTGGGAATCTGGGGAGTTTGCTGCAGATTGGAAGCTAGCCAGAATTATTCCAATTTACAAGGAGGGCATGAGAGAAGACCCAGAAAACTACAGACCTGTTAGTCAAATCATGGTTCCTGGAAAATTTATGGAGAAGATTGTACCGGGTGGTACTGAAAGGCATTTTAAGAACAGTGCAATCTTCAGACACAGTCAACATAGATTCACAAAAGGGAACTGCTGTTTAACTGATTTGATAAGCTTTTAGGACAAGGTCACACACCTAAGGGATGAAAGGAAGGTGGTACATGTAATTTTCTGAATTTTAGTAAAACTTTTGTTACAGTCTGTCACAGCATCCTTCTGGAGTTGTCCAACTGTGAGACAAGCAGGTATACGGTGCTCTGGGTGAAGATCTGGCTGAACATCAGGGCTCAAAGTGTTGTAGTGAATGGGGCTATATCTGGCTGGCAGCCAGCCACCTCCAGTGTTTCTCTGGGCTCAGTTCTAGGGCCAATATTATTATCAATGATCTGGAGGCAGAAGTTGAATGTACCATTAGTAAGTTTGCTGGTGATGCTAAACTGGGAGTTGCGATCAGTTCTCTTGAGAGATAGGAAGCCTTGTAATGGAACCTAGATAGTTATAGAACATTGAGCAATAATTAATCGGATGAAATTTCACAATTGCAAATGCTGGATTCTGCACCTGGGATGGAGTAACGCTGGACACAAGAATAAATTGGGAGAGGAGAGGGTGGAGACCAGCCCTGCAGAAAGGGATCTTGGGGGGCTAGTTAGCAGCAGGCTTGACAGGAATCAGCAGTGTGTCCTGACAGCCAGGAAAGAAGACCACATCCTGGGATGCACCAAACTCAGTGTGACCAGAGGGTGGTTGTCCTGCTTGTCGTGGTTTGGCATGGTGCTATTCAACCTTGGCGCGGCCTCACCTTGAATGCTGTGTGTAGTTCTGGGCCCCACAATTTAAGAAGGGTGTTCAAATCCCTGACTTCATCCAGAGGAGGGTAACAGAAGTGGTGGTAGGGCTGCAAAGAGCGGCTTGCTCCTGTGAGGAACAGCTAAGTACTCTGGGTTTGTCTAGTTTGGAGAAAAGGCATCTGAGGGGCAACCTCATTGCTCCCTACAGCTTCCTGAGGAGGGGAAATAAAGAGGAAGGTGCTGAGATCTCCCTGGTATCTACCAAAAGGACATGGGAATGGTTCAAAGCTGTGTGAGAGGAGGCTCAGACTGGACATTAGGAAGCATTTTCTTACCAAGCAGGTGGTCAAACACTGAAACAGGCTTCCTAGAGAGGCTTCAAGCCTGTCAGTGTTTGAGGCATTTGGACAATGCCTTTAATAACATATTTTAAAATTTGTTCAGCCCCAAATTGGTCTGGTGGTTGGACTAAGTGATCATTGTACTAAGTGATTGTTGCACTAAGTGATCATTCCAACTGAAAACATTCTAATATATTTTATATTAGAATCTAATATATAATATAATATAATATAATATAATATAATATATAATTATCTATATTATATTCTAATATGCAAACATTCTAATGAGGATTTTCTCAGAAGCTGTAACGTGGGGGGAATTTAGTATTTTGCAGGAATATAAGCTTAAATATCAGTTTCGTTTTGCTTGTTTTTTTCAAGGAAAGCTCAAAAGAAAACTTGCTGTCAGTCGAATCTGATGAATCTCATTTGTGCTTAACCTTGTTTCTGTAGTCCTAAGAAAACAAACCGTGAGAAGACTGGGTAGTTTTTTCATCTCAGAAAATCGTTTCCTTGATTAAAGGAAAAAAAATAAAAGAAGCAGTGGGAAACAAATAGGGATTGACTTTAAATTGTATGAGCATCATATAAACTTGACACAGGCAGATTCACTAGGGCAGAAAGGGGCAGAGTGTTAAACTCCTGTCTGACAGTAGTAGCATAAGTGACACAACAGAAATCCGTGGTTAATGTACACCTATTGTATGGCAAAACACAGGGCTCTACTGGTGCTTCTTTGTAAAACTAAGAGAAATGCAACAGATAATTTTCAACAGAACTTGGTTTAGAAAGAAAAATTAGGAAAAATCTTTTTTATAAGCTCAATGTATGTCTAAGTTTTGTGTAAATTTTTTCCAAGCGCATTTCATCTAACAAGTTTTTGAGGCCTTTAAATTCACTTGGCATCATGTATCTAATTTGGCTTTTTACAGGCTTTGAGTGCCACGTTCAAACAGGAAGGGAAAACTGCAAAGGGATGGCCTAGATAACCTGTCAGCCACAGGTTAGGAAGTGTGGGCAGCTGCAGGTGGGGTAAAAGCCAATAGACATGCAAAGTGGGCTGCTGGTAACACTTCATTCTGATGCCACTAAATTCACCTGACTTTTATTTCAGAATCAAGGATTACAATAAAACAGCTGTTGCACAAGGAATTGTAATCATGTCAGGAGTGTGTCCAGTATTACAGCAGCTGTTTTCTCATCCTCTACCTTATATGTGCATCCTCAGGAGCTGGTGAGAGTCTGGCTGCAGATTTTTCTGCAGGATTTCACCAGGTCCTTGGTGTGTTAACTACAGTATCATTATCTTGCTTAATAGTCATAGAGACCCATTGCCCATCCAACACTAGGAAAAATGTAATATCAAGCAACTAGAAAAAAGTTTCAGCCTCTTATCATTGTTCCAGCTCTGGGCCATAACTTAGGGACCTTATGAAGAGCACTCCAGTTGCTTCCCACCACTGCATCCCACATTCTGGCTGCTCCTGAGGCTCAGTGTTGGAATCTTAGAGTATGAGTAGGTTTGTACGATAGTCATAATGGTATTTTTGGATGCAGTGTTGCCATGAATAATAAGTGTTATCCGCTTCAGTTTGGGCTACACATTAGCACTCTCTAGAGTGCCAATCTCTAGAGCAGTGTTCGTATTGACTCACTCTGCCAGGTATTCATTAAAGCCACAGGCAGTAAAAGGGTACAGTCAGCATACAGGCCCACACGTTTTGATCTGTGACAGAGAGCTTAACCATTCAGTTGCTGCATACTCTGGTACACACCTCCATGAAACAAACAGTATTTGTAGCTTTATCATGTAGCAGTAACACCAATGAAGCAAAAAAGGCTGCTGACTAAAATTCACTGTGCCAGTAACTGGATTGACATATGTAAGATGTCAAGGTTTTTAGATTTAGAGGCTATACAGGTAAATTAAACTGACTATTCCCTCTTTCAATTTAAGCATGATGTGCCATCTCTTTGAAAAACAAGTCATTAAGCAATAGGACATAACAGACATTGTGAAAATAGTAATGATATAATTATATCCTTAGGACATATATACAGAGTGAAAATGTAATGAAATGTGCCTGATTTCTCTTGTCAGAAAGAGGGTAGAGGGGTGAATGTGATTAATATGTACCACATTTTAACTCTACCTTCTTTGTTAGGTTATTTCTTCTAAAAGACATTTTTTTATTGTTGGAAATAAATAACATAGGGACAGGCAATTTATCAAACTGCAAAATTATTTCAGCTGAACTACAATATGTGATTACGGAGTTTTAACTCATAATTAGGTAATCTATGATGTGCCAACAAGTCAGAAGTCTTCCAGAGTCTAAATTACTTTTAATCATCACAGAAGAAATCTTGCATCTAGTACTGCAACTAACAGCATCAATTAACTTCCAAAGAAATAAGACGTGTGAAAAAGTCAGACACTACACCTACACCTAACAATTGTGCAGACCTGCCTTTCCTTCTCTCTCTGCATGATTACTTCTGGCTGTTTATTGCTGATGAGCACATGGAATTGCTTGAATTCCACAGTCTTGTCTTTTCTCATATTTATTTTTGCTTGTACCATTATCACAGCCCTCATCTGCATTGTAGGAAAAAAAAAACAAACTTTAAAAAAAATCTAGCCATAAACAAACTTCCCGAAAATGAAGTACGTACAGTCTTGATAACATCTTTTCATTTTGGTTTTGTAGTATATATTATCTTCTACCTATATAATCAAAAAGATAAATGAACAAAAGAGAGCACTTGTGTTCTGTGGCATCACTAGCTTTGTATTATTCATACGTCTCTTCTGATTTCCACTGAACACAGTTGTCAGATTCCACCTATTTTTTGTTAATTATATATTTCTCACATCTTACCAGTTCTGTTTTGTGCTTAACATTCCTGATATGTGATATGGCTATTATTACACCAACTGCCATCTGACTTGGGTAGACAAAATTTTGTATTTAAAATATGACGCAAAGCAGAATGAGTCATCAGCTATGTACTGAAATTATGAGAAGATTAGATTTAAAAGTAGCTAATAAGTCAGAAAAAACATAGCTTGTGAAAGGCAGGCAGCACTTTGAAAATTAGAAAATAATATGAAAGAAAAGCAAAGTCAAGAGATTTGAAGAAAGGAATACATAAAGACATAGATAAAATATCATCATTTCATCAAAGACATTAATAATAATGCTTCTGTACCCTCTCAAAGACTTTATTTCTAATTAATTACTTAAAGCTTAAAGAATAAAAGCTTAAAGAAAACATCCTGACATCTCAAGAAAAATAAAAACAGTAGGCCTATGAGTAATTGGAAAATAAGACTTTAAACCTAAATAATTAAATTATTTAGGACAGTGTTTTATTAACAATACTGGAGAAAGTGTGTCAATCTGTTGTTTTAAACTGTTGATAAACTGTTGAGGCATATTATTTGTTTAGTGTAAATAAATAAATTTTTTATGATTATAATGTAGTGTGATTTTTACCATTTGCCTAGACTTACATAGCATGAATATCTAGATTTGCTGAAGCCTTCAGACTGTAATAAACTTACTTTTCTTAACAATTTTCCTAGCGGTTAGTGCAATTCAGTGTTTAGGTTTTTAGTATGGAAAAGTGTTTTGAGACCACATTACTGTTTTAGTACTAGTTTTTCCAAGTCTGGGACTCCAGGTGTCTGTGCTCTGCCAGCAAGTGCAGGTGCACAAAGAGTGTAAACCAGAAGAAAGGGCAGCTGCAACCTTCCCTGCAACTACAAATCAACAAGAGAAGAGCCTCTCTGTCTGGACACACAGACAAAGAATCCAATGAGATATTAGAAGGCCCCAGAGAAGAAGATTCCACAACTTCTCTGGGTAGCCCGCTAGAGTGCTCTGGCATCTGCAAAGTAAAGATGTTTTTTCTCATGTTGAGATGGAATTTCCTGTGTTCCAGTTTGTGTCCTTTGGCCCTTATCCTGTCTCTGGGCACCAATGAAAAGAGCTTATCCCATCCTCTTGTCACCCACCCTTTAGATAAGCATTGATGAGGTCCTATCTCTCTCTTTTCTTCTCCGGGCTGAACAAACCCAGGTCTCTCAGCCTTTTCTCATAAGAGAAGTGCTCCACTCCCTTGATCATCTTTGTGGCCCTCTGCCAGACACTTTCCAGTAGTTCCTTGTCTTTCTTCAACTGGGGAGCTCAGAACTGGATGCAGCACTCCAGACATGGCCTCACTAGGGCAGAGAAGAAGGGGAGGGTGACCTCCCTCAACCTGGTGTCCACACTCTTTTTAATGCACCCCAGGAGACTGTTAACTTTCTTGGCCACAAAAACACATTGCTGGCTCATGGTCAACTTGTTATCCACCAGGACTTCCAGGTCCCTCTCTGCAGAGCTGATTTCGAGCAGGTCAACACCTAACCTGTACTGGTGCATGGGCTTATTCCTCCTCAGGTGCAGGACCCTACACTTATCCTAGTTGAACTTCATTAGGTTCCTTGCTGTTCAACTCTCTAGCGTGTCCAGGTCGCACTGTATGGTGGCCCAGCCGTCTGATTTGTCAGACACTCCTCCCAGCTTTGTGCCATCAGCAAACTTGCTGAACATATTCTGTCCCATCATCCAGGTCATTGATGAATATATTGAAGAGGACTGGACCCAGTAATGACCACTGGGGAACACTACTTGTAACAGGCCTTCAACTAGACTGTGAGCTGCTGATCACAACCCTCCATGCTTGCCATTCAGCCAGTTCTTGATCCACCTCACTGTCCACTCATTTAACCCACACTTCCTAAATTTACCTATGAGGATGGTAAATGCCAAAAGCCTTGTTGAAGTCAAGGTAGGCAGTGTCTACTGTGATCCCGTCACCCGCCCAGCTAATCATGCCATTATAGAAGGCTATCAGATTGGCCAACAATTATTTCCCCTTAGTGAATTCATGTTGACTAATCCAAATAACCTTATTTTCCTCTACATGCTCAGTGGTGACATCCAGGTCATCACCTTTACAGATATGGAGGTGAAGCTGACTGGCCTGTAGTTTCCTGGGTCTTCCTTCTTGTCCATTTTGAAGACTGACATGACATTAGATTTCCTCCAGTCTTCAGGCAACTCTTCCGTTCTCCATGACCTTTCAAAGATGATGGAGAGTGGCTTTGCAATAATATCTGCCATCTCCCTCAGCACTTGTGGGTACATCCCATCAGGGCCTATGGATTTATGGGTGTCAATGTTGCCCAAATGTTAGGCAATAAATATCTCTGACCTAAAAGATCTCTTGATCAAGGGAGAGTCTTTCTTAGTCTAGGTTCTCTCTCCTACCTCCAGGGCCTGGGGCTCCTGAGGGACAGCCGTAGGAATAAACACAGAAATAAAGAAGGCATTCAGTAACTCTGCCTGCTCTGCATCCTCCATCACCAGGGCACCCACCTCACTCAGCAGTGGGCCCACATTTTCTGTAGTCTTCCTTTTGTTACTGGTGTACTTTAAGACGACCTTCTTTCTGCCTTTAACATCTCTTGCCAGGTTTAATTCCAAGCAGGCCTTAGACTTTCTCATTGCATCCCTGCATACTCTGACAGTGCTCCTGTATTTCTCCCAAGTGGCCAGTCCCTTTTTCCATTTTCTGTTAACTCCATTCTTCCATCTGAGTTTTTCCAGAAGCTCCTTGCTTAAGTATCCTGCCTCCTTTATCTGATTTCATGCTACTAGGGATGCACCAATAGTGCATGAGTGGATCTTTGAGGAAGTGGTGCTTAAATATTAACTAGTTCTTTTGCACCACCCTTCCCTGTAGAATCTTAGCCCAGGAAATTTCTCCAAGTAGGACTTTGAAGGCCAAAGGACCTCTCTTGAAGTCCAGGGTTGCAATTCTACCTTTTTCCCTGCTTCTTCCACGCAGGATCCTGAACTCCACTGTCTCATGGTCACTGCAGCCAAGGCTACCTCAAATCTTCACATCCCAAACTAGTCCTTTTTTTTGTCCGCACAAAGTTCAGCAGCACAACTGTCTTCTTCTGTTCCTCCACCACCTGGAGAAACCTCCAGGACTGTGCATGATGGACTGTGTTGCCTTTCCAGCAAATGTCAAGATGGTTAAAGATGAGAACCAGAGCCTGTCATCTTGAGGTTATTTCCAGTTGTCTGTAGAAGGCCTCATTGACTTCCTCTGGTGTTCTGTAGTAAACACCCACAACAGTGTTTCCCATATTATCCTGTCCCTTAATTCTCACCCATAAGTTCTCAACATGGTCTTCATCTACCCCTAGATAGAGCTTGATATATTCCAGTTGCTCTTTCATGTGGAGAGCAACCCCATCACCACACGACAATGGCCTGTCTTTCCTAAAAAAGTACATAGCCATCCATGACAGCATTCCAGTCATACAAACTATCCTACTGTATCTCTGTACCTGCAATGAGATCACACAGATGTCTAGTGCAACTGTAACCACACACAGATCTCTAGTTCTTGTTTATTCCCCATGTTGTGTATGCTGGTGTACAGGCTTTTCAGGAAAGTAGTCAAACACATAGGTTTCCCTGAAGCAAGGGGATCTGCCAAAACCGTGTACAGCCTTGATGTGATTGGCCTTCTGGATCTCATCTTGGGAATCAGCTAAGGCACTGCTCTGGTTGGCCTGGTTTATTCCACAGTTGGGTAAGCTAAATTGGAAAAATTTGATAAGAAGGAGAAAGTGTGCCAAAGAGTAGGTGTGCATATGTGTGTGACACCATGGTTTGTGAATGTTTGGGCAGCAGCTCCTCCTTTGACATGAACCTCTGGGAAGAAATAGTTATCCCTATCCTTAGCAGACCAGCCAATTGTATCATTCCTGTTGAACTTGTGATGTACAAAGGACAAAGTTGTCCCCTGCCTGTTGACTTGGGCAAGGCATAATTTAAAAATAATGTGGCTACTTGTGGTTTCATTATAAAATGTTTAATATCCCTGACTGATCCTCTCAGCAATTTCATTTTTTCCTCTTACGTGATTTACACTTCAATAATATGACTTGACAAACTTGCATGTTTAAGGCTGATATTTTTCTTTCACTACTTCTATTAGTTAGGTAAGCTGTACCTTCTTCACTCAATGTGTTATACCAATGTCATAAGGATCCATTATTCTTAAATCATCTGTATATATGAACATATATATGGAAGTACAAATATTTATTTAAATACATCAGGTTCATCACCTCATGTGATTAGCCGGGGTAAAATCAAGAAAAATTCCATTCAAGGAAGACAAAGTAAACTTTTGTATTAAAATGTTCAAGTTGTAGACAATTAAAAAAAAAAAAAGATAAGAGCAGTTTTTCTAGCTTCTTATGCAATTTTTTTTCATAGCCTAATCTGACTGAATGGTTCTCCTATTCTTTCAAAAAAAGACTCCTCTGAAGTTGGAAAATCTGTAGATAACTATTGCGTAGTTTTAACTACACAAGAACTTCAGAAAGTGGTGAGGATAAATGTCTCTGGAATACTCAAATATATGCATAAATTTGCTTAAATGAGTAATTGTATTTCAATCACAGATGTCACCTCTCTTAAATTTTTAATAATACGAAAGATTTGATCTTAGAAAAATTTTGAAATTTTGAATATTTTACTCTGTTGGCAAATCAAAGCAATTGTGGAAGTATTTTTATGTACTTCAAAGTACTGTGGGCAAAAAATTTACTTTTAGTTATGCCTGTAAAATTTTGTGCTTCCAGTTATTGGACAACAGAAATTCCAGAAATTTGAAATGTAGAATAAGGGACAAAAGAGTTGTCTACTTGTCTTTTTATCTAGATATTTAAATTTTATTTATAAATTACATTTCCTCTGTTATTTTATTAGAGATATGTTACACTATGCTTGTCTAATTTGATGGGAAACATAGATTGTATATTCTGTATAAATTTTTGTGCTGAATGGAATGATGGAGGTACCTGTCCCTACTACATAATTTCTCCAAAAATGTTCATCATGTACAGGAGCTAAAGAAATGTTAACAAGCAAGACTTAAATGTCTGATTAAAATTTTCTTCCAGAATAATTTTGTCTTCCCATCTCTTGACTCATTCAATATAATTTCATCAAGATTCTATGTAGGTAAGCATAATCTAAATTCTAAAATAAAAAAAATCAGAATTATTGGAAAACTAACTCTGCCTATCCAGATCATTCCAGACTATGTACAAGAAAGAAAAACTGACAAAAATACAACTAGTCCTTAATAGGCAACCTTTGGCAATATTTATTTAATTAAGTCATTTTTTTAAAATGCAGTTCCAATATCTACAATACTGCATGAGACATAAGTACCTTATTTGGAATGAAACAGAACATTAATTTACTTCTATTTTTTTCTAATTCTTCTAATGCCTTTTACTCATGAGGCTGAGGTCTCTTCAAGAAATTGCCACTTTCAGTTAATGTTATTTCTGAAATACAGGTTTAGTAAGAGGTAAAGAACAGGTGAGTGTTTGCAATTAACATAATTATTATAGAATGGTGACGTCTTTATCAAAAGTAATAGTACAAACCAACATAGATGTATCTTGTTGATGAACAACAACAAAATGATTTCCCTCTAGAATAGAAAGCTTAGTAAGCATGGCTAGCACACAGAATGTTATGTTTCTGCAAATGAACTAGAAATAAAAAAAGTTTTTCCCTTTTTGTTTTTCTCATATAGACTCCTAGTTCAAGTCACTGTAAACTTTTCAATCACATCTTGGTGTAAAGAGCAGCAGAACTATGAAGATCCAAAAACATCTAATCCTCTGAGTAAGTACACGTGGCTTGGGCTAGGCTTGTGCACCTTGTTTTTAAGCCCTGGTCTTTATAGATTTGTCTATACTGGTAAATTAAATGATGCTTGGCACTGTTCACTGCAGTGAAATGCAGTTGTCTGCATTGAGTTGCACTGCAGTGAGGACGTTGCCAAGTGTGATTTTGCTCTGTGAACTGTTGCCAGCCATGCCTCAGGACTCGGAGCACACTTGGGCTATCCCCGTGCATGCAGCCAGCTTACTCAGGAGGAGGAATGCTAATAAATGGTTAATGGCCATCCCTTTTCAGTCAGACACCATGCCTGAGTGTACTCCGAAGCATATTTAATTTACTAGCGTGGACACGGCCTTAGCACATCTAGTCTAGTTAGTTTGGGAATGTCCCGTGTGTTACAGTCACCACCTCTTGACTGATGAGTAGCAATGCCAGTGAAAATCGGCCTCAGTTCAAAGACTGATAGCAACAGTCTGATAGGGGAATCACAGTTTTCTGCATCGAAAGTGTTATGGTTATTTTGAATGGCTAGGTTCAGTCCTGCTCACTGGCAGGCACCTGTGGGGAAGCATAAGTTATTCTTAGGTTCTTAAAATGCAAATCCAATAGGGAATTTCTCTGAAATGAGCCATATTCTCACGTTTATGTGGACACATCTATTGCAACAATATATCAAATTTGTCACAGAAAACAAGAGGCAAAATGTGGGTTAGAACTAACTAACTAAGCACTGAGATTTCTGTTGGGGGTCAGATAAAATGACCCTTGAAGGTCCCTTCTGGCCCAGATGATTCTATGATTCTATGATTCAATGCAGAAGAAACACCAGCATTTTTCATTTTTTCTTGAGCTTTTTGATCAGTGGAATTGGAAAGAAAAGGAATGCAATAAACAAAATCAGCACAAAAGATCAGGTGTGGGCTGCGTAAAAAATATATCTTGCATGGGTTTTGCAAGGATTTAATTACATCAGCAAATCCTGAGATACATAGCAGTGAAGACTGTAAGTTTCACTTGAATTTTATTTCAAAAGCAATCACCCAGAGTTAGAGCACACCGGAAACTTCTCATCAACACTTTGCTTCTGATCTTTCTGGAAATTCTTCTTCACCTCACCACAAAATAAGTCACTATGCCTTTTTTCTTAGGAAAGAGCAGCACTTGACTCTCACTGAGGGTTGTTTTAAATAGTTCCTTCTCTCTGAAAAGAGAAAGGAAACTCAGAAAGCTGCTTGCCAGCCTTGTTTGTACACTCGCACTGTGTTCTGGCATACCACATTTCCAGCTCCCATTTTGCTTTGTTTTCCGGTCTCTCAGTTTCTTGCTTTGAAAAAGGAGGAAGTCTGCTTGCTCCAAGACTTTCCATTGAAAGCAACTGATTTCTTTCAACTTCACCAGTGTGCTCAATTGCATCTTAATATTGGAATCCTCAACAGTGTCTGAAGTGTCAAGAAGTGAGTGTCTGGCACTTTTTTTCTCAGTGAGAAACATTTTTTTTTACTCTCAGTGAGTAAAAAGTTGATAAGTCAAACTAACCATTTGTCTTCAAACCACAGTTAGAGAAATATGAGGTCCTGAAAAAGAGCGTGTGATGGGTTGAACCTGGCTACATGCCAGGTGCCCACCAAAGATGGTCTCCTCAAACTGGACAGGGGAGAGAAAATATGACAAAAGGCTTCTGAGTCAAGATAAGGTCAGGGAAATCACTCAGCAGTCACAGGCAAAACAGAATCAGCTTGGGAAAATTAATTTATTGTACAATTAATCCGATCAGAGTAAGGTAATGAGAACTAAAATTAAATCTTAAAACAACTTTCCATCCTTCCCCCTTCTTCCTGGGGTCAACTTCACTCCAAATTTTCTTTACCTCCTGCTCACAAGCAACACAGGGGGATAGGAAATGCAGGTTGTGGTCAGTTCATTGCATGTTGTTTCTGCCACTCCTTCCTCCTCCTGTGGAGGACTCTTTTCCCCTTCCAGCATGGGATCCTCTCTCCATGGGGCCATTGCTCCTGCCAGGAGCCTGCTCCAGCATGGCATCCCAGGGAGTCACAGCCTCCTTCGGACATCCACCTGCTCTGGTGTGGGGCACTCCACAGTCTTCAGGAGGATATCTTCTCCACTGTGGACCTCCATGGGCTCCAGGGGAACAGCCTGCCTCACCATAGTCTTCACCACAGGCTGCAGGAGAACCTCTGCTCTGATGCCTGGAACACCTCCCCCCGCTCCTTCTTCAGTGACCTTGGTGTCTGCAGTGTTGTTTCTCTCACATATGCTAATTAATCTTTCTGGCTGCTCCTGTGCCATTTTAAAAAAAAAAAATTCCGCCTTCATAAGTAAGTTATCACAAAGGCTCTAGCACTGTCGTAGATGGGGTCAGCCTTGGCCATCAACAGGTGTGTTTAGGAGCTGGCTGGCCCTGGCTTTGTCAGACATGGGGGAACCTTCTCTCAGAAGCCTGCCCTGTAGCTCCCCCACTGCCAAAACCTTGCCATGCAAACTCAATACAGGGCACTAAACAGCAGTGAGAAAAAAAATTTTGCTTGTATAAATTTCATCAGTCCCAAAAGACTCGTAAAATGGTTTTTGAAGTTGTTGCACTTTTAAAAGAATATAAAACATACTAGACTGTCCATTTATATTGCATCTTCTTCATGTGTTACTTGGGCACAGAGTAAAGACTTATGAGGACACTAAAGAATAATTAATTCTGCATCATAAAAATGTTATCACTATATTTATTTCTTTAACTGATAAATATTTTACTGTGGTTATCTCGGGAAAACAGTAATTGTATCTAAAGGAAAAATCACTGCCTTTTATAAGAAACTAAATAATGAGAATTCTTAAGGGAAAAATAGGGTAGAAAACAAAGATTATACAATTTTTCTCATATTTTGTCCAAATGTTTTGGCTATATAAACATTGGCCTAATACAAATTAAAAAATCATATACAAATAACTGTTCAGCAAGCTCTGTTCCCAGGTGGAATTCTATCAACATCTTCCATTATTTTGGTCCTTCTAGTCCAGTTATGGTTCCAATGGCATTTATAAGGTAATCCTCAAATTATCAAAGGCATATTGTTCATTTCAAAGCAACCAAGGCTACTTATCCTGAAATTACAGACTATCCCTTTTCAAAAAGCTGTGATTCCTGTTGTTTCTATGAGACATGATTATGTTTTCCTTTGCTGCAGAAAAATCATGAATATACTGTAAAAATCATCATAAGTTTAAACTAATTTGTTTGTTTACTTTTTACTATGCAACTGAAGAACAAAACTCTCTGGAAGCCATACTGCTTCCACTTCCAGACAGCCTATATTACTAGTTCAGAGAAGGATGGTAATCTGCGGTACTTCAGAAATATGTATATATTCAAGGAATGGGGCTGCTCTTATTTTTTCCCTGCATCCTCATCATCCACTGTGCTTCCCTTTCCCAGGTCTGCAGACCACCAGTAGAAATTACAGCACTGATCAATGAACCTGGCATGAGGTGGAGGTATAATTCACTTAAATCCATACAGCTGATAGAGAAAAGGAGAAGAGCTACTTATCTAACTTGCTCATCTCAAGACTTTGAAATTGTGGAAATTGTGTGATTCTTTTGCTTATATTGAATGGTCAGATTTGCTCTTTAATATAGAGTTCTTCTGCTTTTAATACCAAAGCCTTTAAAACAGAAAAAAATACCTTCTTATTCTTAATTTTTTAATATGGTGTTGCTCTCTTGTCAAATCAAAATTAATTCACAAATTCTGTATTTGTCAGTAAATATTCTCAATGCATTTTGTGTGTCCTGAGGTGGGCATTTGGGGTGATAGACATGGCCACAAAGCTGTATAGTGATGTTTTATTAACAGCTGTCAATCCAAACAAATTTAAATTTTACATGAGTGAGGATTAACACACAGAAAATAATGCACAACAACATGTGAGCACCTCCATGGAGACTGCTTTCACTTCTGAAGAGTTTGGAAACAGCGCTAACAATTTGTGTGCTGAGCATCATAATGATGCACAATGTCATAATCATATTATGCAAGGATGAGAATATTATTTACACAAGGCATCTAAACATCTAAATCTAAACATTCTAAGCATCTAAAAAAGCTAAACATATTTTTAATTAAAATTCTCACACTGATTTTTTTTTAACAGAAGTACTGTGAAGTCATTGATAGTTAAGTTTGTGTGGGAAAAAGTGCTTGATATATAGGGCAGGTTGGTGCCCTGGCTTTCTACCCTTTTGTGCTGTCAGTCCTGCATTACTAGTGTGTAAGTACAAAGCCAACAGCACTGACTGTGAGTATGAAGTGCCTCAGCCATGTGTTAACTACCATGTCTGAGTCCAACCCTGGCCATTTGTCAAATGGAAGAAAAGCTGCCCATAGATTACTGCCCATAAGATCCTTACTTTACAGACTCTGGACCAACATCCTTCAAAATCTATGCAGCCAAAGGCTGGAAAACATTTTCAGGAATGCTGAATCTATGATGTGGCAGTGGATTAGAAGAGAGAAAAGCAAAGAGCAGGCAGATCCAGAAAGAAATCAGGTTAAAAGGATGCTGTACTACATTTTATACAAGTTCTGAGAAGCACAAACAAGGTGTCTCATAGTACAACACAAATCTATTCCCAAACTGCAAGAGAAAATCTAGGAGAACCTTCATGGAAAAAATATGTCACTCAGCAGGAAATGGTTTGCCAGGAAAACAAAGTAGACTAGAGTAGCAGTATCCGTCATGGTGCACACATTGTACAACCACATCAAAGACTCAGTCTGTACTTCACTATCCAAAACTTGTCTGCATCCATTCCTAATGCAAGTCCAAATACACTGTGAGGCTTGGTGTTGAAATGTTGTCATTACCAACCAGAGTAGTCAGTTTTGACCTAGATGAACATATGGACTGATAGCCCAAGCACCAAGCTAGGTCAAGGTTGTAGAACAGGTCACACAAATTAGAGATATTTAACAAGTTCTGCTAAGTTTCAGCAACAGTGAATGCTCTTGCATGGAAGTAGTTAATGTTTTAGGTTTACCTCTGTATCAAATGAATTGACAATTTGCATGGTTTTGACCTATTCAGTTTCCTTTCTAATTCAGGAAGATAGCCACATCACTTTGCTGTATTCTAACCAGTTTTGGACCTGGGGTTAAACCATGTGACTCCACCTAATATTTATATAAGAATTACTACTAAGATGCATTTTTAGATGATATATCTGGAGACATTTTGCTTGAATACAGTTTCACTGCAGTTGACAGCAATCTTGAAGGAGACAAATGGAGCTGGAGGGAAGAGAAAAACAAAAAAAGGAAATGGCACAAGACTTAGAAGATACCTGACAGAAAAACTGATCACTTTAGAGTCTTTAAATTAATATAATCTTTGCCAGTTGAAATAAAAAGCTTAACAAAAATTAAAACAAACAAACAAACAACAAACAAACAAAAGAAGTCCTTTATGGCTGAGTATCTACAATGGAGATGAACATGAATACAGATTTTTTTAAAAAGCTTTCAAGTGTTTGTCTCAGACACACAGAGTCCACAGACTCAAACTAAGTAGCTCTGTTTCCCTTTGTTTGTCTGCAAGAATTTACCAAACTTCTTATATCTTCCCTTTGCTTACTGTTTGTTTCAAAGATTGTGAACATATAGTACTGCACAGGATTAGAAATGCTCAACAAATTCACAGTTATAAAAATAATTTGCTATCTTTTCCCCTTTATATGCTTATCTAACTGACTTAAAAAAAAAAAGCTCTTAGAAGATTGATAGCTGTTAGAACTAGTAAAATAGCAAAGTGGTCGCTGGAAAAAACACAGGTCAGTGATTTTTGTGTGACTGCTTTCCTCTGAAATCATGATTTGCAATGACATTTTTACTGCTCTACAAGACTGATGGGGAATAAGAATTTGAGATTATGATTGCACCACAAGTTTCCTTAAAACTTTATTTATTTAATTAATTATTTTTAATTCTGTTTAATAAAAATTTTCATTAAGCCATAATCACAGAGACAAGAAAATCCCTACTACATTTTTAATGAACAAGGAGACAAGAATTCTGGATCAGGATCCCATCCATCTTTCTGCTCAGGAACTTTTACTAAGGGTAGCACTACTAGGAGTCTTATGTTTCTGTGTCCACTTCTGAATAAAGCCCACCCCAGAGGCAGACACTCTCTAAGTAAGAAGCAAACATTATTCTACATGAATATGTACGTGTTACAACAAAGAAATACCAGATTTTTTTTTTCTTTACTCTTCCTTTTTTTTTTTTTGCATTTAAAGAACAAAACCCCCACTAATCATTTATAATAATTAAAACAAAAACAAATAAAATTACTTAGCAAACAAGTTGGGAAATAGTCAGTAAGAATAACAGAAGGATGGAAATTCCATAAGATAAGTAAATTGGCTACACTAAGCCTAGATTTCATAAATATCCAGTGCCTTTCCTTGAAGTCTAATGCTTACACCGATGTTTTTTTTGAAATCAGCTTTATATTACTTTAATTACTGTAATTCATCATTGGGAGAACTCACCAAGCCCTGTCAAAAAAATAAAATAAATATTGCCATTCATTTATTTAAACAGTATAAATTAACTTTTGCATGTAATTTCTTTTGGTGCTAAATTTTCCAACTTCTTTAAGCATTGCTAGCTAACATTGCTTTGTCTTTTCTCTTAAAAGCAAGCAAACAAGCAAGATTCTGAATCACAAATTTTTAAACCAGAAGCGCCCTTATTGATTTATTCTGCTTTCATATAAAATACAGAGTGAGGAACTCCATCTGATAATTTCTGAAGCAAATCCCTAGGTTCTCTGTAAGACATATCTTCCTATTGGAAAACACTAAATCTAAATTTAAAGATCCCGCTTCATCTCTGGGTGATTCAGGGGCTGATTGTTACAGTAATAATTATTTTTTTAATAAGTCTTTGGGTAAAAAAGATCCATCTCTTGGAGCTCTAGTTTACTTCCTGGGAAATTAATTTATTCTACATATAAAACTTAGTAAACCTGGTAGCTGCAGCTACTAAACTGAGCACTCAACCAGTGTCTGTCAGTGGTATGGGAGAAAAGAATTCCATATTGTCATACCTTCCTAATGATTATCCCTTGAAGTTCCTCTACATATCTGAGGATTTAATGTATGTGTCTGCTCTAGATTCATCTTTGTTTTACAATTTTTCCATACTTTAAGCAGATATTTTTACCATTGTAAACTTTATAATTAATCCATTTAACTCAATTTTTTCCTTGTACAGATTTTGTCTTAGACCTAAGAAGGGATTGATTTATTGGGAAAAGAAAACTTTACATGTGTGGTGTGGAGAGAGAAATTCTTTCTATTCTTTCTGTAATATAATATTTCTTTGAATTTTAAGATTCTTTTGATAGAAGTTAGGGGTTCTATGTAGTTAAAGATTGGTAGAAATAATATGTGTTTGTGCAAGAAATGTTTTATACTGAACTGTTGTTTGTTTTGATTTAGGTTTACTAATCATGGAGAAAAAAAATGCAATAGCCTAGATAAAACCAATGCATATAACAAGGTGATTTAAAAAGATGAAGAAAGTGCAGAAAAGTAAACATAAAAATTAAATTAAATTGGACATTCATAAATAAAATTAATAGAATGCTCTAGAAATATTTATGAACATGCAGTGCATAAGTTATGCCACATTTCCAGGGGAAGTTTTTGCAGGAAAGCAATTAGAACACTTAGTTGCTATCATTGTACCCGTGAACTCAGTCAGTCTACCTGTAAGTTTTGTGAGGCTAACCAAGGCAGATGAAAACTGAAATGGAGCACAGGAGAAGAAGAAAACTACAGCTTCATAGAGTTTCTGGATAAGTACATTAAAAAACTGGAAAAATAAGCAATGATAGGTCTCTTAAAGAACATATAACTGTTGCAGTGTATCATCAACTCCACTGTGTCATTCTTAACAAACAAATTTCAAACACCCTTAAGAAAGACTAAATACTGAAATTAGAATTTTTTTACCCCCCAAAGCAGTGCTGAACCATCCATACTATTAACAGAATTCTATTCTAACCTCTAAAGTACCTATTTCATTTAATCCTTCTGGTTTCATTCACAGTGAACAGGGAGCAGACAAATTTCTTCCGTATCTCTTTGCCATGGCCTTTCACACATTTGAAAACTATTAGAATGTTCAGTCCCCAGTCTTCTGTTCACTTAGCAGCATTACTTTTATAACCTTTCACTGTAATTTTTTCTAGCCCTATGATTATTTCTGTTGCTTTCCAGCAGATCACATCCCAGTTTAGATGTTCCCATTAATATATCTGGTTCCATACATGCACATCACTAAACATGGATTGAGATGTATGTTCTTGTGTTTACTGGTGAATTACTACTGTGATAAAATTAGCAACTTCTTTATCCTTTTCTCTCCCTGTTGCAACGAGCGATTACTCCCTCTTGATCATGTTCTGTTCTCAGTATGCAAATCACTGAAGTCACTATGAAGCTTAAGGTACTATAAAAACAAATTCCAAAATAACAGTAGAAGTTATATTTTCCAGCTTATTGCAGCAGGTTCCTCTAATGTTTCTGTAAGATTTGCACCACAGTCAATTCATAGCACCTATCAACCACCTATCAAACAATCCTCTCAGACTTCTATATTACCAAACTCATTTTAGCAGATGAGTATTCAATAAAAAAAGGAAAAAAAAATACTAGTTCCACTTTTCCACAAGGAGTTTCTTTCAACATCACTAAAGTTAAGATTTAAGAATAACAAGGGTAGGATTCATTTGAACAAATGCACACACACAAAGATATCTGTATGTGAGCAGACATTTTGTGGTACCTTTAGTAAACATTATCAATAAATGTTTTGCCTTTTATCTACTCTGAAACAGCCTCAATTTAGGTGGTTTAGAATTATGTTAGAAATGTTTATTAGGATGAGATTAAATATTCCCTAGAAGAGTCTGTATTTTTTTAGTATTTTTATTTTAAAGGGAACTGAAAGTTACTTGCTGAAAAGTACATCTATATTTAGTCAGATAAATCCTAGCCTAAGTGTCCATACATACACATGTTTCAATGTTTCATTTCTGAAGTTCTTATCTGGTCTCCAGAATTTCAGTTTTAATTCTTTGAGCTTAAAACTGTTATAATTAAAAAATGAACAACAACAACAACAACAAAAAAAAAGTAAAGGAATCATAGAAGCAATCATAGAATCATATAATCATAGAACAGTTTGGGCTGGAAGGAACCAAGATCATTGAGATATTGGCAAACCGTGGAAGACATCTTTAATTACTACCCCTGATTCAATATCATCTGCCGTAAATATATGCCTCTGTACTTTAATATGTCAATGCTTAGACATGCTTTCAGTACCTTTTACGTCAAGTCAACTCTATTTCCATTTCAGCATACTGCAGAGAAAAGATTGAAGGTTGTCATTAAGAACAAAACCTGTCTGTATTTTTTATCAGGGTAGCTTGCTAAGCCAGAACATCCCAATTGAAAGTTAATGGTTTTGATAAATTTTCCAACCATCCTTGCTCATTTTTCAGGCCCAAGGAGATGATAGTTTTCTTCATTAAGAACAAATCTTATCATTGCTATGTTAATTTTACCTGTGAACAGTCAGTGACTGAAAGGGAATGCTTTCAAATAGTGTGTCCTTTTCAAGCTCATGATAACTTTTGTTCTCACTATAATTGGTACCTGTCTCTTGAATGTCTTTATTCATAGAAAGAGTTAAATTAATCCTTTCATATTGCCTACATTTACCTATATGTATATGTGCTATGTACCTCCTGATATGAAGGTTATACTTATGCTAGTAAAATTAATAAAAACAGAATATGGGCCCAAATACTGTCACATAATCATCTGTGTTATTTAACTTGTTTTTACCATCCATAGAATAGTTTTGACCCCTGCCAACTAAGAATCTCCTCAGCATTAGAAAATGCCTAGTTTGTAAAGTAACGTGGATTCAGAATAATTCCCAATAGAAGAGGAAAAGAATTTACTTGCATGGATAAAATTTGTATTGTACCAGATGGTCTTGGCCCAGAGAACAGTTGACTATTCATTTTATTTAGTACCAAAAATGTAACTGGAAATGTCATCCTTTTTAAGAGCTAGCATTTCTGGGACACCTGTATTTGAAGAAGTACATTTGTGTATGTAGTAGAACAATTTAGGAGTTTTTTTTACAATAACTAGAGGAGAAACAAGTCAACCAGCCAAAAGAAAAATTGCATGTGCTCCATATTACTATTCCCAGATAAAATGAATAGCCAAAAGAGATTAAAAAGATCCAAACATTAAGAAAGGAAAATTAGAGAAATTTTCATGTGACTAATCCAAATTTGTTGATATAGCACAGCTACATTTTTGTTCCTTCATGAGTTTTCACTACTGAAAATATTAGTGGTAATAATATTCAACAAGTTGTAATAAAATTTCAACAAATCCATGGGAATATCTGTTAGGCATATACCAAACAGGGACAAATATGCCACATCTCTGCCAGATGTTGTGGTTATATAATAAATCAAAGTAAAACTTGATCTCAGGAAAATAAAATTTGAAAGGGAAGAACATGACATAGGGTTACCGTCACTTTTCATAGCATTAACACAATAGTATCATTTTGTTACTAGAAATATCAACTGAATTCCCCTTTCTCCTGTGCCTTCCAAGCATGTATTGAGATCTCAGTAACAGATATAGAGACAATAAACAGCAGCAGAGTAGCTGATGCAATCTTTTTTCCAGTTTCTTTTTAGAAAATGTTATTTAACGAATTTTTCATATATCTATGAAAAACATTTTCTGTTTATACTAAGTTCATCAGAGCCTTGTTTGTAATTATGCTTATATAAAAATACATAAGATCTGGAGGAAGGGTGAGTATAGACAATGGACCAGATTGTGAAGAAACAGAAGTCTAAAATCAGACATAAACTACCAAATTAAATAATAACATTCACAACTCTAATTAAAAACAAAGCAAGCAATAACAGCTGATATATTTTGCAGATGACTTTAACCACGAGCATGTTGTCATTTCTTCATAAATATGCTACATATTATTTTATACACTGATCACCTGCAAGACAGAAGGTCTCATCCATAAGCAGAACTTCTAAGCATATCAGTAAGAACTCTTAGGGAAGAAAGACCTTCAGTGTATTTTAAAAAGTCATTATCATTTAATTTGCTTACTTGACTACCATATGCTCTTGGGTCTGCTTATTTGCTCATGCTATTATTTTAAAATTATATATTCAGAGTAAATTTGTATCAAACAGAATACTTGGATTATTATAAAGACAATGAATGATCACAGTAGAAAATAGATGAGCCTAAAAAAAGGCCTAAAATAAAAAATCTTCTTTTAGCTAGAATTCATTGAATTAGGGGAGCTTGAAATAATCTTTACAAAGTGAATATGGGTACTGAGGCATGGAAATAATTCTCTCATTTACTTGACATTTTTAATTCAACTTACAGGAAAAGTCATGCAACTTTTAGCAGTGTCAGGACAATCTTGATTTCTTATAAAGCCATGTCAGCCAGTAATGTGACTCCAGAGGCACTGAAAAATTGTTTCTTGCATCAGAAGCCCATACTGTCAATTTCTTATGAAAACAAATTTTGCAAAAATAGCTGAAGCTGATTTGAAGAGACCTATAGAGAGTATACTGTGTTTACGACAACTAAGAAAGCTAGTGAATGAAAGTTCTTTTTCTTCATATCTTTTTAATGGAAACTCCTAAAATTTCTAAAGAGACATATCCTTTCCTATCTTGCTTTAGTGAGTTTATTTAATGAAACAGGGAAGGGATTTATGTTCTCTGATGTGAATGAGTATGCTCTCCACAGTGTCATTGATTTTTGTATATCTTTATTATCTGCCTCTAGAGAGATTTTATGTTTTCTTCATGTTATATTCTAACACACAAAATCCAGTAAAAGAGAGTTCAGATATTCAGGAAATTTCAAGAATATCTTCTACAAGGTTTATCCCAACCATCTCTCAGTCAGAGAAGTATTTTTTAGCGTGTTGGCAGTGTTTCAGTTTTTACATGTTGTCCAAGTTGTCAGTTTTACTTTTTCAGCTTTTGGTTCATTTAGTTGAAACTGAAGAAGATTACCATAAAATGCAGTGAAAATTCTCTGCATTTCAAGACCCTGCTGGATTCAAGTGTGGTTTCGTACTTAAAAGAGCTTTATGGTATATGGATGAATGCCAGGGCATCTAACTGGGAACTATTCTTCTATTTGCAGAGCTGAGGGTTGAAGATTTTCATTACCACCATTATTATGTTCTGAAGCCTTGCTGTTCTGGAAAACCCTTTAGGTTGGCTGCATGCCTGCAAAGGAACTCAAGGTCAGCTCATAAACTCAGGTATTTCACACAAGAGAAGCTGGAAGAAGTTGTATTAGGAAATTCTCTCCCTTCAACCTCCACAAGTCAAATAGCTTCTGTACACTTCCCCAGCCATTTTAGAGGAAAATGTTTTCCTCCCTTTCATCTGCACATGCTAGCAAATAATGATTCAAGAAATATATTCATGTCATAACAAGACACAATAAAGCAGGAAAACACTGCCTGGTCATTAGAGTTCTCTCTGTTTGTGCACATTGTCGGTAGTAGTTTCCTTCTATTCTTTTTCCACCTGTCCTTTGCCACGATACTCCTCATATCAGAATGATGCTCTGAATGATGGTCAGATAGCAACAAATCTTTTAAAGTTCAACTTCAATTTTTCTTTGGCTAGCAATGTATACTTATTTCTTATTTCGCTTTTGGGATATTTTTTGCCGCGTAATTTTTCCCCTTGAAAGTGTTTACAAACAGTAGGCATTTGGTCTCTTGTTGCTATTTTGCTAAATAAACAAATCAAATCCTTGTATTTGGTTCTTAGTATAAGGATATTCTATTCCTCAATCATCTTAATAGCCGTGGCTTTTTTCTTCTGTAACTACCTACTATGAAAAATCTCAGTATCCAAAAGCACAGGTAAAATAAGTATAAGAAAGGACAATATCAAAATTACTTATATTTTTGTATGTTATAGCCTTATTAATGCACTCTTCAAAAGAAATTTACTGTTAAAATTAATTTATATATTTGTGATCACTATTCAACATTATATACAAGACTTGAAATATAAAGGAATAACTTCCATTTTGGTTTTTTTTTTTTTAATCTGATGGTATATTTACTTCTACAACATTTTATTAAAAAGGAAATGTAATGCAAAATGTACCCATGAGTATTTTTCTTTCTGTAGGCACCATATATGAACGCTGAAATTCAAGATTTGCAAATTTGAGAATTAGAATTGCTTAGTGCTTACATATTTTCTGCTGGACAGATCAGAAGTTTTGATACTGCTGCTCAGGGCTGTATGAAATAAACATCAGACATTTACCTTTGTAAAAAGGTTGGAAGATATGACCATAAAATGTAAGATGTTTTATTTTGTGCAGGAAAGTGGAAGCTCCATTCAGTGACTTGGCACACTAAATATCAGTTTGCTATCACTTTATTATGACAATTCATAGGATTTGGCATCGAATCTGGTAATAACTTTATTTTGCTCTAAGGAAAAATAAAGATGCATTGAGAATTTTGCAGTGAATCTTATAACAGCCCTATAACTTGGCATTTACTGCACATCCTTGCATTGATTTAGCATTTCTACCCCCATAATATTTCTTTTTTTTCAAATACTTGCCTATCTCCTGTTTTAAAACAATTTGTATTAGTGGCTTCTCTTATTGCCTTTGGTAGTTCATTACACATATATTATTGTGACAGTTGCAACACTGTATTTAAGGTTCTGCCAGGATTTTTATGCTACAAACCCGTTTTCTTGGATTTATACTTTTAAAAAAAATCTTTTGGGGAAGATGCAATGATACTGCAAATTTTGAGGTAACAAAATAGCTATTTTTTAAAAAAAATCTACAATTTCATTTGTTACTTTTAATACTAGGAAGAATATTTTAAAAAATAACTGATGATGCATATATATTACATTGAATAATTGTGAATAATTACTTGTTTAATATCACCTTGGCTTTGTGATTCTTGTTCATACTAAATAGTAGACTTTCTTTATTTTGACCGATTTCACTGAATCTTCATGCAAAAGAAAAAGTGTCCTAAGATAGTACGGTGCCATTAGAATTAATGACACAAAGAAATATAAAAAATCGGTCTCTGTAGAGTTGTTGGAAATTAATATTCATAATTATACATTAAGTAGTATATGCTGATATTCCAAATGAAGAAAACCTAGATTTAAACAAGGAGTTTCTCCTAATGAGTAATTAGAATCATAGAATCAAAGAATTGTCTAGGTTGGAAGAGACCCTTGGGATCACCGAGTCCAACCATCTACCCTACTCTACAAAGTCATCCCCTACACCATGTCCCTTAGCACTGTATCTAAACGACCCTTAAACACAGCCAGGGATGGTGACTCCACCACCTCCCTGGGCAGCCTGTTCCAATGCCCTATCACTCTTTCGGTGAA
>BJBW01006307.1:0-42319 GCA_004320125.1 Scolopax mira
TCTTCCAATTTAAAACCATTGCCCCTTGTCCTGTCCCTACACTTCCTGACGAAGAGTTCCTCTCCGGCTCTTCTGTAGGCTCCCTTCAGATATCGAAAGGCTGCTATAAGGTCTCCCTGGAGCCTCCTTTTCTCCAGGCTGAACAAGTCCAGCTCTCTCAGCTTGTCCTCATAGGGTAAGTGCTCCATCCATCTGATCATCTTCATGGCCCTCCACTGGACCCCTTCCAACAGATCCATGTCCTTCCTGTGTTGAGGACTCTAAAGTTGGACACAGTACTCCAAGTGGGGTTCTCATGAGTGCAGAGTAGAGGGGCAGAATCATATGGGTTTGGAAGAGATCATCTAGTCCAACCCCCCCACCAGAGCAGGTGTACCTACAGCACGTTGCACAGGAACTTTTTCAGGTGGGTTTTGAATGTCTCCAGAGAAGGAGACTCCACCACCCCTCTGGTGGCTTCTTCCAGGGCTCCATCACTTTCACAGTAAAGAAGTTCCTCCTCATGTTTAGGTGGAACTTCTTATACTAAAGTTTGTGCCCATTTCCTCTTTTCTTGTCACTGGGCACCACTGAGAAAAGACCAGCCCCGTCCTCCTGACACCCCCCCTTTAAGTATTTGTAAGCATTGATCAGATCCTCCCCCCTAAGCCTTCTCAAGACTAAAAAGACCCAAGTCCCTCAGCCTTTCCTCATAGCAGAGATGATCCAGGCCATCTTTGTGGCCCTGTGTTGTACCCTCTCCAGCAGTTCCCTGTCCTTCTTGAACTGGAGAGCCCAGAACTGGGCTCTTCTTGATGCCCCCCAGGATACCATTGGCCTTCTTGGCTACAATGGCACATTGCTGGCTCATGGTCATCCTGTTGTCCACAAGAACTCACATGTCTTTTTCCTCAGAGCTGCTCTCCAGCAGGTCAACCCCAACCTGTACTGGTGCAGGGAGTTATTTTTCCCCAGGTGCAGCACCCTACACTTGCCCCTGTTAAATTTCATTTATTTTCTCTTGGCCCATCTCTCCAGCCTATTCAGGTCTCTCTGTATGGCGGCACAGCCTTCTGGGGTGTCAGCCACCCCTCCTAGTTTTGTGTCATCAGCAAACTTGCTGAGGGTACATTCCATCCCTTCGTCCAGGTCATTGATGAATATATTGAAGAGAACTGGACCCAGTACTGACTGAATCACCTCCCATAACCTGCTAGCCACATTTCTCTTGATGCAGCCCAGAATGTGGTTGGCTTTCCAGGCTGAAAAACTGCAGTACAAAATACTGCAATATCTCTGGGCTCACTCAAGTCTGCATGTAGGGCTCCCAGACATACATGTGGATAAGACTTAAGTAAATAGAAGTTCTAATAATAATAGCCCAACGTGATTTGCACTCAAAGGGTGAGGTGAGTGGAGATACAGCCCCTGAAACCTGGCAATTTTTTCCCTGAAACATTTTTATTTTTTGCTCATTTGCATTTCTGGAGTGGAAATGTCACTTCACCCAACATCACAGAACTGCGAGCCACAGTTTTGGCTTTAGTAAAATCAAAATTTGAAGTATTTGACATAGGAAATAAAGATATTGAAAAATAAGATCACAGGGAATTGATAGAGTATCTTTTGTACTAGTAGATTGTATAAATTGACCTGCAAGTATAAAACCAGGAATGATTAGATTCCAGTTGTCTCTGAACTCCTGATCATAATTTTGAAAAAACTTTGCAAGTTCTTCCTTGGACAGCAGCCATGGAGACTCCACTGTGGGAGACCTGAACATGACACAAGTCCTGGGAGAAGGGTTTAGCCAGGCTAGGTTGCCAATCAGGTACCTCACTTTTGGTTAGACCCCCTACTGCATGCTAGTGAAGAAATTCCTTCTTCACAGGAAGAGTCATTCTGGAACCAGCTGCTGTACAGTTGTAGGTAGGAGGCTATGGGTGATTTAGCCCTGGCGGAGAAGTGATGCATGTGGCCCAATTCCACATCCAGTCCCAGACAGATGGAGCCTAGAATCAAGGCAGTATAGAAGGCACAGTTATTCTAGCTGTGCTGCTTAGCACACGGATGGTCTGGGTTGTTCAGAAGTTAGCTTAGAGATATTTCCATGGCACTGTACTTGCTTGTGTAGAATTACCATCAGATCTTCAACTCAATGGTCTTGTTGGAATCTAACATGTGAAATTACAGCTTTTCTTTTTTATCTCACTTACCTTGCTGTTGAGGAATACCAAGTCACACCATGGACATGTAGCTAACATTTTACATACAGTTTTATAAGAAAAAAGGCAGATGCACGATTAAAGTACCAAGAGGCATGAACAAGTTTTCTCACTTCATGCAAGCAATTGACATCCTGAGTAATTTTTACAAAATGGAAAATTGCATCCCAGAATAAAAAAAGCTTTAGCACTTTAAACTTCATCCTTTGCTTGACTGATCTGCAGAAGCTAACTCTACAGTACATTACTGATCAAGATTATTGAGCCTAAAATTCCTGGCTAACCAAGAAGCTTCATTTATATCCAAGAGGTTGAGGTTCTTTAATCCTGCTGCTCTCTGCATCACATCAGAGAGCAGCCTCAGCAGAATCAGATGTTTGTTCCACTTGCTTTACAAATTTGTCATTTTAGTGTTCTTTTCTGTGTCAGTCTCGTGTTGGCGCCTCTTCGTTCTTCTTCCTGACACAAGCCAGATGAATAAAGAGCCCACCAGGATTCCAGCTACTGCAGCCACAATGACAGCCCAGTAGGGGACGGAAGGTTCGGTTTTCTTCAAGTTGAGATCTGAACTTCTGAATCCACTATTTCTCAGTGTGGAAAGAAAGCGTTTTTCCTACAAAGGGAGAGTAAGGGTTTTACTGACCACAGACCACTCAACAGACAGTGTTCAGTCCATAAGCCATCACTCCTTCCCAGAGTCAACCTTTAGGCAAACTATCAGTTGTTTCTGCCTTCTGTCTGTCTTAGATCAATCTCTTTCTGGCTCTATTGCTTGATAAAGTTCCTTAGAACAAAAGACTGAGCGATCTCAAAATCAGGCGTCATGGCATCATTTCCAAATTTGTTTGCTGCAGACAACCAAATGGAAATACATAGACTTACTAAAACTAGCTCTAGTGAGACAGGCTTTCTACTGCAGTGAGGATACTTTTTTTTTTTGCATTAAATTTTAAGTAGATTTTCCTGTGCATAACACAAGAGCAGTATATTTTAGCTATTTAAAGCCTTCACAAACGTATTATTTTAGAGACGAAGAAGAGGGAAATGAAAGCGTTTAATGGAGAGTATGGACATCTTGGCCTTTACTTACTGGGTTTGGACACTTGAGTTTTGATCTGTCACGGGTAAAATTGTTGTAAGTCTGCTTTTCACCAACCGGCTCCAGCTGAAGAAGAGAAAAGCACAAAGATGATTTCTTTCCTCCTCAGACTCTCCTGACTTGGGTGGTTACAACTTTTTATCCAATTTTTTGGTACTTGCACCAATGAAGAAATATAGAAAGAGCATCACAGGAAAGTTTCCCAACATTTTAACACCCATGAACTGAAGACACTGAAAATCTGATGTACTGAAAAACTCCCTTAGGAAAAAGGAACAGTAGAGGCCTTTCCTCCTTTTGCACTGAGTGGAAGAGAAAATAACTCTGAATACCACATACTTTCAATATTCTGCTAAAACAAAGTGGTTCACTATATACCCAGTTCTCCCACTTACACATCTCAAATGGCATTATAAATCATGTAGGAAAAAACCCCACATGACAGATGTTAGTCATGTTAACTTGGCACATTACTGAAAGAAAGACGCTTAGGTGTCACAGTGATGGAAGTGACTTCAGAAATGATGTAGAGTTAGAGACAGGATGAGATGATGCCAACCTTTGCAATCTTCACTCAGACAAGCAATTCCCTGGGAGTTTTAGCTGAGGCTAGGTTCACAAGATTGCAAGAAGTGAGTTAAACAGAGCCTTTTCTATTATCAGTTGTCAGCTAAGTTGCAGTAGCTGACCATAGGCTCACCCTAAGCCCATTTCAAACTCAAAATAAAATACGTCCAGGCTAATGGCATAGCATTTGTGGTTGGCTAGGAGTGCACATACCATCGGTTACCATAGTTAAGCTAATGAGTAGAGGCTTGCTCAGTCATGTTAACTGAAGTGTTTACAACTGTGTAAGGACGTGCCTGAAGTAATGACTTCAGGACTGGCCCCTAGAGAACTGCAGAGTTGTCATCCAGCACTTCTGGGAATACAGCGCAGAGGAGTGCTGGTGCTTCTGCTGTTGCCTATACCTGCATTTACTGTCCTCAAATTATAAAAGTGTCAACAATACCACAACAAGCCCAACATAACACGGAGAAAATAAATTCTATTCATAAGATTCCCATATAGAAATACTGGGAATACTGTCTCTCTCTAGTTCAGTGAAACAAAAATAAAGGAGGGAACAAATATAAAGGAGGGAAAAAAAGAAAGTAGAGACTGAAAAATGAAAAGACAGAGATGAGCTACAGCAAAATGTGATTAGGGAAGGGAAGAAAGCTAACAAGTGCAGAGAAAATGGGAAGCAAACCAGAATGCCAGGTTTTGCTGATTATCATAGGGTCCTGATGGACTTGTATACGAGTCCTAATTATTTGACCTGCCCACCAGCTAATGTTGTGAAGGCTGAATTTGGTAGTTTTATTGCATCTTAAAGGGAACAGCTGAAATTGTGATGTAGTTATTTGTAAGATGCATGGCTCATATCCTCTAGCATTCTGTCTGCTCTACGACTGGTTACTTGTAGATAACTGTAATACTTCCCTTGCCAGGGCACTCGGTAAGGAGTCTGGCACAGAGCCCAGACAAAAGATGATAAGGTGCAAAATTCTGTAGCCAGCCATGTTTGCTTCATCTCTATGCGATCTGTTCCTCAGGAGCATTAGCTCCCGAGCTTTGACGATGACAGTATTCTCATGTCTGTGAGTGTACAGGGCAACTTCTGGAAAAAACACACAGCTCTTCTAGAGCATGTGGCAAACATGGAGGCAGAACACACTGTCTGTGTGCTCTTCTCCTGGGCCAAAGGATCAACGAGGTGGATTTCAGCCTGTGGGGACCCCTTAAGACTGGCTCTCTGACTTCAGAGAGCAAGAATATGCTTTGCTTTGCATGAAGCAAAACCAGCAAATAATACCGTGGTGAAGGAGAGGTTCCCTTATCCTGCCATCCCTATCCCTGCATACTCCCAGAGTAGCAAGGCACAGTCCAGCCCTTTCTGTGTACTGACAAGAATCCATGTCATTTGGCCACAAGCCTACAGCCTGCTGAGCTTTTCAGGGAACAGGGAAACAATACCGCCTTACAATAAGCTCGCACAGCCTCACCATACATGGGCTGCGAGTGAAAAGCAGGAATCTGTTACAAGAACTAGATTTAAATAGTAAACAGTAAAATCTTCAGTTGGCAAAGACCAACAGATCTCTACAGAAGGGAATAGTTGCACTTTGCATCGGTAAGAATCTGATCCTTACCACCCTAGTAGAAGCTTTGTGTCAATATCCTTACACGCGTAGGAAATGAGTGACAGTCTGGACAGAATAAAACTCCAGTGTCATAGAAAAAGGACTGATGGTGATTCAGGAATGAGTAATGGCCAATAAGAACACCACGTAGTAACAGAAACCCAATTTAAGACTACCATATGTCCAGGTATGGTCTCTTTTTCTTCTTGAAACCTGCAGCCATGCTCAATTTGAATGTTTTCTGCATTTGCCTGGGGATTTTGGGCCACTATTGGCCCTGTTCGAGCTACCGCACAATGAAGCCTACCAGACTGCTGTCATCTGGAGTATCAGATAGTGAAGCCTGATGGAAAACATGCAGGTTTGCTGTGTATGCAGAAATCAATTAGTCAGAGCATGTGCATGCACTGTATGTCTACTGCTTTCTGTAATCCTGGGCCTACAGCTCATAGGTTATATTGGGCAACCACACAAATTTCTGCCCTGCATTTCCCAGTCCTTGTGTTCAAGTTCATTCTGGGATATCCTGTAAGTTTCTTATCTTGCTCAAACTTTCACTTAAGCACAAAAGAAACTCCTCTCTGTTTATGCTGGTTTCTTTTAAATCCAGGATATGCGATTTCTGCTACCACAATGTGTTTGGGTACTAGTGTTTATGAGACAAGAGAACGAAATGTTGCTGCGGTATGAAAATGCTGTAGCTGTCCTTCCACCATGGGAAACATCACGGTTCTGAAAGCTGCTGTGACCTTGGAGTCATCAAGTCCAGCATGTGCCTCTTACACACTCTTCCAGCACTATTCAAAAGCTAACACTTTGCCCAAAATGACAGAAGGAATGTGACTGCAAGCAGAGGCATCATAGGTGTGATTTCAGCCTCCCAGTAGCTTCAGTGACTCTACTAGAATGGCTTCAGATTCTAGAGTGGGTGGCAAAACATGTCCACACTATTAATGGCAGCAACAATTCAATCACATGTACGTTTTCCTGAAATCACTGAAGAAGGGCAAGCTCATTCAACATACATTTTCAGGAAACCTACAGGAGTGAATGCTTAACTAGACTGATTATTTACCTTAATGCAAGTTATTTAACAAAGGAAAAGGGAATTTTTTGTTATATTAAACCTGACAGGATTTCTCATTTTGCATGAGCAAAGACTTACATCATTTTATATAACACAATTGCTTTGGATTGTTTTCAAAGGAGGGTCTCAGATTTGAGCAGCCCCCCTTTTGTTAGGATATTAATTTTATTGCTTGCTTACTGTTTTGTTTCAGACACCTTTCTTGTGATCTTTTGTAGGGACCACTACCACAAACACTTACGGATCTAGTTGTAACATCTTACCATATTATTCCAGAGAGCCATGGCCATCTCAGCGTAGCCTCTTTCACTGAAATGAAAGCAGTCTGCAGCAAAGAAACTCAGATCTGGCTGGCCACTCTGTTATAAAAGCAAAAATTTATTTATCAGCACATTTCAGCCTTTGAGACCTGACATATTATATCTAATAGTGTACTGTACTTGGCATACTCTCTTCACAATTTTGGTATCTTTCTACGGGCAATATGCTCATATTTTGAAACTGCAGATAAACTTAGGTACTCCTAACTGTGGGCTGCTTACTGGATCTTGAGACCTTCTGTCTACTGCATCCTGCTCAGCTTCACACAACAATTTTCATAACAAACCTAAACTTATCATTAAACCAACAGGCACAGCTCTTACACAGACATGGCCATTGACTCACACTCCACCTTGTATGGAACTGATAGAAAACTACTTATTCTTGCTTATCAAACTTCCATAACTCAGACTTAGAACCTTTCAGAAGTTGAAATTTGTGCTGAATTTCAGGCAACATTAAAATTTTTGGGTTTATCAAGGTGTGACAAATGTCTGTCTGAGGAATAATTTGCCTTATCACTACCATTCTTTGGACTTGAAGGCTGACAGAACAAAATGGAAATAATATGACAAAAACTGGGTGGTTTTGACCAGGATTCCTGCTAAATATTTGTATCCCTAACTACACAGCATACATAACTCCAAGGCTGGAGAAAAGAAGGAGAATCAGTGTTTGTTTTCAAAGGCTATTTCCTGTCTCCAGGCTGGGGTGAGCCCAGCATGCAAATGCTGACCTCTGAGTGAAGAAAACCTCAACATATTCAAGAGCCTAGATTGGAAGACAGTTGTGGTGAATGTCAACCAAGCCCCCCCACAAGAGAAGAGACACGCAGTTTAGAGGAAGCCAGAGAGTGCTTAGGTGTAATGTGTGCACACTGCAAGTGTTTTCTATAGCCATTTTGAGTCTTTCATGTCTTCTCTCACTCTTGGCAGGTTCTACTGTGTGCCGCTAGACTGTGCAAAGAGAAGAATGCACAGTCCTTGTGGCATAGATCTTACTGACTTGGGAAAATCAAGATACTGGCCCTTGTGTAATGGAAAAGAAAAACAGGACTCACGCTATTCAGGGGCAACAAAGTGTTTCGGAAAAATGGCTGTGTGACAACTGTGAAGTCCTCACGCTCCTCGTACCGGCCACTGTTGATCAGCTGTAAGGTTTCAGCCTGTATGGAGTTGCGTGGTTGAAAACAGAAGAGTTAGTTACAAGGTTCATCTAACATTTGTCAGCTATCAAAAACACGCACATTACAATTTCTTCAATGTAGGAAGCCATAAAGCATTAGCATAAATCCAGCTGAATACTTTACAGTAGTCCAGAGAATGGCTAAAAAAATGATTTGGTTCATGAAGAGACTTTCATGAGGAAAATGCACAGAAGCTAGTATAAACTGAAATGTGAAATTGCTTAATCAAAAAAAAAGTTCATACCTTACTTATAGAAATCAGTGCTGCATAATAGCAATGAGATTCAAATTAACAGAGAATTTAAAAAGAAAAAAGAAAAAAAGGCATAAGGTCAAAATCTTCAGAAGTGACAAGTAAGTCCTGAAGGCCAGCTTGAGACTGAAGTGTGTTTGCCTTTTCAGAAAGGTGCACTTGAAGTAAAATCAAACCTAAAGCATTGAAAAATCACCTGCCACTTTTGAAAACTATGGCAATGGGCATTTCATACAGATAATAAAAACCTCTCATTGTTACTTGCCATTTATGAGTGTAAATTCTAATGTTCCTGGTCATCTCAAAACATTCCTAACCCTGCTTCCTTAGTTAAGGAAAACATCCCCTGGATAGGTTTATACAAGTATTCTCCAAGATGGATTTCTTGAGCCTTGTTAGGTTCATCAGACAACACCCACTGCCAGAGAGAGAATGGAGGACTAGAGAATGTAACACAAAGTGATACAGCAATTCCTATATTCATAGGAATAGTGATGGAAAAACCCTCTGCTCCGATAGCTATTTATAGCTTTTGTTAAATTTGAGGGAATCTTACTCTTGAGGCTGTGAAAAGTTACTCTCAAATAGCAAGCTGCCCCATGGTAAGCTGCGTGCATGCTATCAGGCAATAGTAGAAGAAAGGAATATCAGGTTGGTTTCATTCATTTTCTCTGCTAAGAGTCACCACAAAACAGATGATGCAAGGTAATTTGTCAACCTTACAGTGACATGTTATTTCATGTCAGCTATTTGTTAGATTTGTAACAAACAAACACATATCAAAAAAAAAAAAAAAAGCCATCACCAGTAACTCCTTTTCAGGTGTCAAAACAGCAACTGGAAGCAGATCCAGGCTCAATCTGCCCCCAGCTCAAATCAGATTACAGACTGTGGAAAGACTCCCAGTGCTGCTAATGGGTTACCTGGGTAGACTAGTTAGCTGGGTAGACTAGTTAGATTGTAGCCAAACTGCTTCCCAGTCATCCCTCTCTGTCCTGCTAAGGATATGCACGAGAGGAAGGGAAATGATATCAAGAGAGACACAACTGAAGATGATCAAGGTATTACCTGAAAATCTCTGTTAACTCTCTCAATTTCTTCTAGTTCAGAAGAGTTTTCCTCAGGGTTTAAGAAACATGGGCAAACATTCCTTCAACAAAAGAAATACTAGAATTAAAAGCCAATCTGAAATAGCCTATGCAATTCTTCAATAATGTGTGTCTGCTTCAAGAAGCTCTGGATAAGTGCTCAAAGGTCACATGCAGAATAAGGTGACCTTAGAGGTAGACAAATATTTCAGAAAAAAAAATCTCTATTGACAGTTTTCAAAGTGAACACCTGTCATAACCAGTAAGAGCTACAGGATCCACAACTCTGAGTCAGAGAGAGAAGTGTTTAGTATGCTACACATTAGCAGGAAATCACATGTGTTAGAATTTAAAAAAAAAAAACAAACCCTATGTATAGGCTTACACCACTTCCAGAAATCTGGGGATTTAAAGACAGAAAAGAAAACTGTTTATGTAATTGGACTCTTCAGACCACAGTGTTTCATTCTTTTACCTCCACATCAAGAGGTAATAACTTGTGCTTCACTGAAATGCATCCTGTAAGAATGTGCCTGGAATGAATACAAAGACATCAAGCAATACAGTCAATTCACTATTTTCCCTTCTGGTGTGTTCCAGTAGTTAATTGCTTCTATTATTAAAAATCTGTGTCTAAGTTCATTTGAATTCATTAGGCATCAGCCTCTGATCACTGGTCTCTGTTATACCTTTTTTCACTAAACTAAAGAGCCTTTTCATGTCCACACTGACTCTTGCAAAGACACTGCTCCTTTCTAAAACAAGTCCCTCAATCTTCTTTGAGTTAGGACTTTGGTCTTCTCCCTTAGGCGTGAAAAGGAGTTCCTGGTTGTGCACTCTGCTGGATGCAGCCCAGCCTGCACCATAGGTAATGCAGCACTGGATACGAGGAGAGGCCTCAGGGGTGTCAGCCAGCACTGCTGAGCAGTGAGCCACCAGGCAAAAATAAAAAGGCTTTGAAGTTCAGTAGCACAGCAATGACATGGTGACTTGTGCTGTGATGTGCCGCCTTAGAGCTGAGAAGGAAAGGAACAACTCTGCTATCTACAGGTGCATGCCTTTTAGATGAAGTATTGGAAGAAGCAGTAGAAAATCGATAGGAATTAATGCATCAAGTAAAGGCAGCAATGAAAGTAGCTTGGAAAGCTCAGTGTGGATGTCCTCCTGTAGAAGCAATTTAGATTGAGCCAAAGAAATAGCACTTTGAAGGTAAAGACCTTTTTTTGCTCGCTTACTTTGCTGTCAAAGCGCACTCTGAAGAGCTTGCTGCAATCTGACGCAGCCCAGAAATCTCCAGTATCTCCACCACGTTGACAAAGACTCTTGGGAGCTGCAGGGATTATAATAACCAGACATACCAAATCACAGAACGTGATACCACTACAAAGTGAGAAAGAAGTGCCATCCGTAGGTCAGGGAGTCAGTGCAAACTGCACCGACTGTAACCAGTGGCATGTGGAAGGATTATGTACAAAGGGAGGGGGAGGCAGACATGGAGTGGATGTCAGCCAAAAAATTCCCGGCAGCTAGCACAAACCAGCTGAAATGCCGCTTCACTCCCTGGGGCATTTCCCTTTTCTCAAGGATAAATGGAACTTTGTACAGTTGGTTTAGCCATCAAAACTGGCAGAAGGGTCACGCTATGTTTGGTCCGCAGTGAAAATGCTATGAAACACACACAGTCTTCCTGAAACTAAAGTCCCCTTTCTCAGGGTGTTATTTAATACAGTGGTTGAAATGAGGATTAGTCTGGCTCTGGCTATTTGGAAGATGACCTTGTATGAAACATAATCACTGACAGTCTATCAGAGGTGAGAAAAACATCAGTGTGCTTGCCAGGAACATAACTTGCTACAGTATCTTAAAAGCTTACCTCTTTATAGAAAATATCCAGAGCATCCTGAAGGTGCTTTACATATTTTTGCACTGAATAGGTTTCCTGCGTAATTAAAAAAAAAAAAAAAAAATTGGATCATTTTTCTTTGAGGAACCAAGAAGTTTGTTTCACCTGAGCAAAGGAGCCCACAGACTCTCTAGTTGCAAGGTAGTCTGTGAGAAGATATACTGACTCGATGGTCCTTTTTGCCTCCGTTGGCAGATATATTTTCAGATCAAGAGCTTTACTGCCACATGCACACAGGTTATATAGTGCTTTTGTTTCTATGTCACTAATATATTCCCTTCATCTCTATAGAAAACCCTGAGGTATATAGTTGTTCTTGGCAGAGGCTTTGCCTGATGAATGACTACATAAATCACATCTTTGGATTTCATGTTGTCTTTTATGGGACGCAGACCAGACTACTTTGCCTTATAAACAGCCATACTTTTATTTATTTATTTAACTATCAATGTGGGGAAATTAATATGGAGGCAGTCAGGCCCCACAAAACCCATAGGCAAAATTATTTTGTGACTGTAGTTAAAGAGGTGTAGGTGTTGTGGCAAAGGCTCCAGGCAGCAGCAAAACTGAGAGAACAGTCCTCGGTCACTCCAACAAGCTGGGATCCAGATCTCCAGTCTGTGCCACATGAACCTTTTCAGAGGTGATGACCACTGACAACTAGATAAAAGACATCTCTTTCACTATAAACTGATGTTCTTTCTTTTGGTATCATACTGAAGCAAGAATCAGGCAATCAGTATTTTTTGCGTGGAGACACTTTCCAGAATAAAGCTTCACTTGCATCCCCATAACAACATGCCTGCGGCACCCCACTATATTGACTGCCTTGACCAGTTCAGCTGGCAGAGCTCTTCAGTTTTTCCTTGGTGTTTTGTTCAATATGGGGCAGTTTGCTGGTTCTTAACTAATGCATTACTCCAGAGCTGCAGTGCCCCAATATTAAAAGCTGTGCGCTTTGTTTCTGATACAATACAGATGAAAGGAACAGGACTTCTAAGTGGATTTTAAACAAAGAGGAGCTTTGCCTCACTAAGAGAGAGAAAGGTTAAATTTCCAGGGCTGGTGACTTGCCAAGTGCCTGGATGAGCATGCCTAATTCAGAGATACAAACCTTGTCCAAGCAGTACTGGCATAGGTCATTGCTTCCAACGAGGACAGTAATCAGCTTCCAATCTTTCTTGAAATTAATGTTCTAGTGGCACATAAAATAAACAGATCGCAGCATTCATTGCTTAGGTATGCAGAGGTAACATTCACAAGTGGGGCTAATTGGGGTACAGACAGCACAGCAGAACAGAGAAAGGAGGTGTGCTGAGTTAAGATGGCAAAAAAAAAAACCCCAAAAAACCACACATCTGTCCAGGGGGAAAATGTACAATTCACCCTGGCTTTCATAAGGAAATCCCCTTCAGCAGACAAGATCTGTCAGGGTAGCTAAGCCCAGAAGTGTGTCTGTGGCAGCAAGCATGCCTAAATGAATGTCAGCTGCAGGAGAGGGATGGACAGGAGAGATTTGCCAGCCGTGGCAAATCTGAACGCTACAAGCGGAGCGGGGATGAAGAGGTGGAGGGAATGGATGCTGGAGTGACTCAGGAAGCTGTGGAACTGGAACTGCTGGGGATCCCTGCCAGCTGGGCAAGTATTACCCCACGGCCAGGAGGGGCGAGGGGTGCCCCAGGGAACAGACAGCTGGATTAAAATAGAAGAGTCCAGGAGGCTGGTGACTTCACTGAGCTCATATAAGGGCAGCTGCAGCATCCACGTCACTGCAAGCTAACAATAGGCACTGCTGAGAGCTGGATCGCATCAAAACATTTTGTAACGTTCAGTACAAAGAAAGGAATCAAAGGCAACTATTTTTAGTGTAGTGCATTTACATAACAAACATCGGCGAAAGGATCCCACAAATAGAGAAAGGGCCTGGGAATCACCCGCAGGTCTGAATTCTCCTCCTCAACCAGCACTTTTCTGGGAAAACCTTTCATGAAGAAGCAAAGTGTGGCAGGGACTTCCCCCCCCTCCCCTTTTTTAAAGACACATAAAAAGTAGTGAATAAAACAGAGCTCTGGAGCCACATATTCTTTTATTGAAGAGCCATGCCAGCTCCCTTCACTCTGCCAAACAATCAGTAATGCAGAGTAACTGACAGTGGGACTAGCATGCAGCATCCATCAAGAATGCTGGCACACAGACACATGCTTTGACAAATCCTGCTTATTCAGTACCTTCCTTTCCCATTCAGCCTGAGCCAAGGAGCACCAGGCACTCCCATTCCCTTACAGGGTGCTCTCCCTGAACCAACAGCTCACACCCAGGCAGTCATCCACTCAAATTCAGCCAACACTTGGAGCAGGGCAGCCTTGTTTTTCTCCCAGATTTCCTCCCACCACCCCAAACTGCAGCTGCAGCCACTGAATTAAAAGCGAGTCACCCTTTTGGTGCCCTTCATAGTAGCCCTCAGTGGAGCTGGCACAGTAGGCTGGTCCACAGCACTAGATCCACTACTAATTCCCTAAAAGCTTGTGGCATGACAGGTATTCACCCAGCCCTGACGTTTCTGGCCACTGATTAATCACTTGCATGTTCAGAAGCAGAGTTTCAGGGGGCCTATTCTCCCAGGAAGACTTTGGTTATCCTCCTTCCCAGTACTCCCAGACCCAAGAGTGAATAGTGTGATTCATGTTCATCACTAGATGCCTGCTCCAGCCATTTTGCACTCAGCCTTCATGACCTCCACTTTGAATGCTGTTGTTCAGTTAAGCAGTCCTGTGATCTCCCCAGAGCCTTCAGATCTCTCCTCTTCCTCACTACCATCCTTACAGCTCCTGACTACACTGCACCCTACATTAGTCTCTGCCTTGTGTGCCTTGCATCTTACCTGCATGGATTTGTATAGGTAAATAATCATCTCCTAAAGACTAATCCCTGATGCATTCACCTTGGAAAGCACACCAGAGACAAGGACACTGATTTTAATTCCATCAGTAAAGCACTCTTCACTACTCATCACCCCATCAATTAAAGTCATCTCCCAGAGACCATGGGAGCACTGAGGGGTGGCCCAAATCCCACTTACCGGGCTGTTTCTCATTAGCTCCACCAATTCATGTGCTTGGGCTGTCATATTGCTGTAGAAAGAAGACAGAAGCATTTTAGATACATGCTCTGAAAGCACATCATCTTCTTGATTTCCCACTCCTCATTTCAGGGAATTTCAGGATCAGCAGAAATGAGTATAAGGAAAGTAATGCCTCAAAAGGATGAGCAAACATAGAAGGACCAAGATAGCAGCAGTTGGACAAGTGAATTATCTGATCTGAAAGGGCTTTGGCTAGGATGACTGCCAAATGGCTGGCAACTGGGATGAATTCTTCCCATCTCAGACTTGTCTTAAGCATATTTTGTTTGGAGAAAAGCACTAATGCCCAAATGCACAGAGACATTTAGTTGCATAACTCTCTTTCAAAATCTAGTGGGGGAGTTTGGTGCTTACACAGAAGCTGGGCACCTAACCAGCCTTCCTGAGCTGGCCTTAGACTCCTATGGCTCGTCTTATGGCTGGAACATACTGCTTGCACTGTTGAACTGCCAGGCTGGAGAGTCCCAGTCCAGCTCTGAGCAGGATGCAACGTCCACAGAGTGAAGCACAAACCATGCTGAGACACCAGCTGGAAATTGAGCTCCTGATATACTAGCATGAGTCTGCATGTGAGCTAATAAGCTCTGCCTCTCTCCAGCAGCTACATGAATGTGGTTACATTATTTGCACTCCCACAACCACACTGATCACCCTCAGTCTTTGCTCAGGGCACCCATGCAGTATTTAATAGCTACACGGGCTTTGCTAGCTATCCTGAAACTCCCTTGCAGTAAATACAATGGCTATTAAAGATGTCACAGAAAGTCTTGGAAGCAAATCCGTCAATTGTCCATAGAGCAGGGACAGTATATGCAATAAGTACCAAAATGTATAAGAGTTTGTAACAGACTAGTAAAGTTTTTCTTCGGGAGGAGAAAGGAATTAATTCCCAGCTGCTCATTCTGTTCTTTTTCTTTGCACTGCAAATGCAGATAGTTTTTAATGTCATTAGGGTAGCAGTGGGCTTCTATTTGTTAGCCTGAGGCATATTTCACAGAAATCAAGAAGTAAATGAGAGATGCTCATGATTTTTTTTCTCATTACAGACATGGCCTGACAGTGAATCAAGGACCTGCATACTGAAGGCTGGGCAGGAAAAGGTGGAATCGTAGAATAATTTGAGTTGGCTTTAAAAGGCCATTTAGTCCAACTTCCCTTGCAACAAGGAGGGGCATCTTCAACTAGCTAAGGTTGCTTAGAGCCCTGCCCAGCCTGACCTCGATTGTTTCCAGCGATGGGCCATCAATCTCTCTGGGCAACCTGTGCCAGTGTTTCACCACTCTTATTGTAAAAAAATTCTTCCTTGTATCTAGTCTAAATCTTCCTTCTTTTAATTTAAAACCATTATACCTTGTCTTATTGCAACAGCCCCTGCTAAAATTTTTATCCCCATCTTTCCTTTAAATACTGAAAAGGCCTTAATAAGGTCTCCCTGGAGCCTTCTCTTCTGCAGGCTGAACAACCCCAAAAATCTCAGCCTTTCCTGATAGAAGAGATGCTTCATTTCTCTGAACATCTCCACCAATACCTGTTGACCTCCAACAGGTCCATGTCTTTCCTGTGCTGAGGGCACCAGAGCTGGATGCAGTATTGCAGGTAGGGTCTCAACCAGAGCAGAGCAGAGGGGCAGAATCACCTCCCTCAACCTGTTCTTTTGATTCAGCCCAGGATACAGTTGGCTTTCTGGGCTGCAAGTGCACATTGTTGGCTCACATCAGCTTTTCATCCACCACTTCCCCAAAGTCCTTTTTCTCAGGGCTGCTCTCAATGGCTTCACCCCCTAGTCTGTATTGATACTGGGGGTTGCCCTGATCCCAGGTGCAGGATCCTGTACTTGGCCTTGTTGAATCTCATAAGGTTCACATGGGCCCACTTTTCAAGCCTGTCCAGGTCCCTCTGGACGGCATCCTGTCCCTCAGGTGTGACAACTGCAGTGCTCAGCTTGGTGTTATCCGCAAAGTCGCTGAGGGTGCACTTGAATCAGTGTGGAATACACTAGTGCATTCTACCAAGTATTGGTAGATTAAGAAGCATACGTAAGGCATTGGCTCAGAAATTCTGGGCAGAAGTCAATAGAAGAAAGGAATTTTCTCTGTTTCCATAATTCAGAAAAAGATATGAATAAACCCCCCAAATTCTGAATGGAAAAAAAAAAATTTAAAAACACAGAAACACGCTTAGGACAAATAGGTCATTAACTCAATCTTAACATGTGCTTCAAAGCTAATCTGCCAGCCTGTCAGTACTTCCCACTCCCAATCTCCATCTCAGTTGCGATTGTGTTTACCGTGCTGAGGCGCCTCTCTTGGCAACGTTGAGTCCAGCTGTTTTCTCAGAGTTGCCAGTGGAAAAGCCAAAGAGGTTTGGATTGAATTTTTTCAAGATATCTTAAAAAGAAAAAACACAATGTTTTACCATCCACAGTACGACTGGCAGTGTTGCCTCCTACAAAAACACAGCCCAACTGATTGGTTATAATACAGACCTGGGTTTTCCCCTTATTCACTGTGACCTTACAGCAGCTATAGACATACCTGCCTTGGAGAACTCTAGTATATTGTTAAACTTCAGCACTGCAACTATTTCATCCATGGTCTTGAGGAGCCAAGGTCTGGCAACCCAGGAGATGCACAGGTCCCAGGCAACCCACCAGTCTTAAATTCGAGTGCCAGAGTAAACACTATTACTTTCCTTCACGTATCATGAGAAGATGCTCCGAATATGGCCCTCTACCTCTCACGCCTCCAGCTACCCAGCAAGATAATATTTATTGCAGAGAAGTGAATTTTATTCACATTTCTAAATTTCACCAAAACCCTCAGTGGGGAAGCATCGTATCTGAAAACAGTTATTGTTACTCTGCCTGTAATGCTCTCTGAAAGCTCTTTATAGAGCCTCATTTATAATGCATAAGAGAAACATGCCTTCTATTTTGATTCAAACACAGCTCTGTGCGTGGTACAAGACAAAGCGTATTAGATCTTATTGCCAACGATGTCAGGTATTGTCAAACTGCTCCACAGCACAGATCACATACAAATACACGAACCATTGTGAACCAAGCCCCGTCAAATTTATGGTCACATTGACCACTTAATGGTTTCTATGGAAACTACAGGGACCAATTACACAGAGCACTAGGACAAGAAATTTATAGTATTTTTAGATTTTTGTCAGTGCAAAGTAGCTACTTGAAATCATCAGAATGAACCATAACTTTGTCAACAACCCTCTCTAGTTGGACCACAACCCTTCATTTGCCCACAACTTTACAGTCAATCACTGAGAGGCACAAAATGAAATAAGGGAGGAGCAGGTCTGCCATGAACTTCTGTCACCTTCAGCACATTTATCCCTAATCAGTTCTGTTGAAAGGACAATACAATCACACGCAGGTCATGTGAAGTGGAAGGGCTGAATCAACTTTACAGCTAGTCAGGTCAGTCTGGGTTTCAGCTGTAACTCTCATGTAACTCATTATCCACAATAGATGGGCATCCCCCACTGCTTGCAAGGAAAGCACGACCATTTCCAGATGTTTCCTAGCATTCACTTAGCCTACTGTCAGAGTTATGCTCGTCTTTTGCTTTTCTCACATTGATTTTTCAGGATACTCACTGGGTAAAGTAGTGTGGGTCTCCAGGGTCCCATCACCTCCAATACTACAAAGGGGAAGAACAAAATCATCAAGTAGAGTTAATCCTGCAACCATCTGTCTTATTGTCACCATAAGTTGCTGTAGCAGCCCAGGAAGGAAAAAAAACCCCAAAGAGACTAACCTCAAAAAGGACTAAGGAGATAAACCACAAGAATTCAGGGAAAGTACTGAAAGGAGTTTTCACATTAAATCAAGCAGGGCATCAGCAAAGATAGAAGCTATGCCTGTAGACTGGGAGTAAAGCATACTGGGAAAACTGATTTTTCATATAGATATGCTGGGATGCCCATCATAGAAAGGTGTATTTCTTCAGGAGATTTGCTCCACATGACTTTGCTGAAACTACATTTGTGTGCAGTCACACATAGAAGAGAGACTGCATTAAACGCTTATTAACCACCTATCTGGGATTCTGCAGCATTAATTATGAAAAGAGCCTCTTCTTTTACCATTCAAGACTTGTCTGTGTGCATACCCAATACATTCTTATACTACTTCTGGCAGCCCCCTCAAAGGTATTTATGCCTGCAGATACAAGGGGGTAAGGAAGGATGAAGAAAATAATGTATACATGCGCTCATGCTTATTGACTATACTTCTCCCCATATGAAGCAGGCAGTTTACTTCCACTCTAGCATGGCTATTGAGATTCATACCCACTGTGGCATGAATTTTCTTTGTCCACTTTTCAATAGCAAAGATGTCTGGAACATCTTCATTGAATATGCATGCAGTGCTCTCACCATGTTCATGCCTATCCACACTCACTCAGACTCTCTAGCATTAGACATTGAATTATCTAGCATTAGACATGAATTATTGCTGTGACATTAGATAATCACGGCAACAGCAATATTTTGAACAAACTCCAGAGACAGTAGCAAGAGGCTAAAAGAATTCACTCGTGTTAGTAATCCAGTACCAGCAGACGCACAGGACCATACCTGTAGAAATCAGGTCTGATTTTAAAAAAAAAAAAAAAAAAAAGCAACAAAAAACCCCACAGGAGCAAACACACACACACACCCTCCACCAACAAAAGAATCACTTCTTTTCTCTTACAGTTCTGACTCCTCCAATCCTTACAAGCAACACTTGCTCTCAACACCCTGCCCCTGCATTTACATACTTAAGTACGTAACTACACAACCAGGAGACACAAACTTTTAACCGTGTCTACAGACAAAAGTAGAGAAAGACAAAATTAAGTATTTTCACCTCCAGGACAGTCCCCTCCATTCTGTTTTTAGGTCGGCTGCATCGGCTCCTACTGCAGTCTGGAAAGGATGGAAAGCATCATTTATAAAATACTAGAAGAAAACAGTGCTACAAGTTTATCTAAGACAGACATCATGATTTGGAAGTGCTGGAGCATTGTGGTAACTTTACTCTGCATCCAGCCAAGCTTTTGCAATATCCCAGTTTTAGCATAAATGGTTCATGTCCTTATTCACCACTACACACTGTCCTGCATCTCCTGTGCTTCAAATTCACAGGTTTATCTACAAAAGCAGCTCATCTACACAGTAGACCATGGAGCATCAGAGAAGATGTAGTCCAGCCAGAAGGCATTAGACTGTACGGTCAAGGACATAAGTCTTTAGAACTACTACTCTAATATTGTTTTAGCAGCCCAGTGGGACCCAGATCAACATCAACCGCTTTGTATTTGTTTGGATTTTTTTGGTGGAGAATGCTTCATCCTGGCACTTCCTGAAGAAAGCTGATTTTGAGAGACTTAACTCGGGGGGAAAAAAAACCCCTAGAAAAATCTACTGATGAAAAATTCCTAGCCAGTTTTAGCTGTAAATAAATCAGTAGGAGCAGCTTTTTAATCTGACAAGAAAACAAACCTTTCATGTAAAATCCACTCTTCCTCTGCTGGACCAAGTCTCCTGTCTAACACACAGATTTGATGAGATGTAGGCAGGAATTTTTTTTTTGCCAATATAGATAAGTATGTTGGCATATCGATGGATTTCACTGTGCATTGGTGCTAGAAAATCAGACAGATGCATTCTAGCTACTGACATGACTAAATTGTTCAATGTTACACATTAATCTCAACTGCAATTAGACTGAGAACAGCCTTTCTGCAGTGTGAACTTCAGTATCTCTTAAAAGTAAATAAAGAAAAGCCACGAGAACAAGTTTGTGGTAAATTTGAGTAGCTCACAGTTCTGGGACAGTACCTCTAGCAATGTCATCACTGTGCTTTGCATTTAGGCCAGCAATCTTGAAAACGGTTTCTTCCACAGCTTTATATAGTTTCTAAGTGGTTTCACTTAATTTTGCATTCTTTGAAAAGCCATGGTATCAATTCTGCCATAAACACTAACTGCATCCAGGGATCTTTGTTGGAAATATCAGTAGGAAAATCAATGCCTTAGTGGACTGAGGCAGATCTTTGCTGCTGCAGTCCCCTCTGTGCTGGGGATGTTCAGGCAGTACAGAGTGTGCCCTGCTGCTGGCTCTACTGCATCTCACGCAGATGTGTGTGCATACACATTTGTGAGAAAGACTCGGTCATTTTTTCTGCCCTCCCTCGACCCAGCAATAAATCCCTTGATAAAAACCCCAGTCACACCTTGCTGTGGCAACAGCAACAGTTAGAAACTGCATGAATAACGGCAGTATGAAACACTGCCTTGCTTAGCTCTTGAGACAGATACCTCAAACATCAGTGTCGGGCTCTTAGGACTAGGGCTCTCTGAGGCACTTCAGGTACTAAAAGAACTAAAATTTAAAAAGGAGGAGATCTGTGCTACTGCACATATCTAGCACTAGATGTGGAGGAGGAAATCAAGCAATTAATTTCAAGAGTCATGACACTGGATAGGAAGGAGACTTGCAGGGTCATTACTGAGGGCTTCTAAGAAAAGCTCAAAGCTCAGCGGTGGGGGAGAGTGAGGATTACATCAGCTCAAGCAAAATCAGTTTCAGAGCTAATGAGGAGGTGAAGACACAAACATCTGCCTGGAGATGAAACTGATCATTTAAGGGCTTCAGTCCCTTCAACTCCCTCTAAAGTCTAAGAGAGCTGAAGCTGCTAGAATGAACAACAGGACGTAAAATTCATGGGAACTGTTGACATGAATGTTTGCTTTCATCCTATGCCAGAACAATTCTGTAGTGTGATATAATCCTGGAATTTTTTCTCAGAACACTTCAGTGCAGATCTACAGTATTCCCTGCTATTCTTTTCTGTGCCTTTTCTTTTCTGTGCTTAGTCTTTTCAATTTGCATTTCTTGGTACACAAAATGCATCAGAGTTTAAATGGAACATGCCTAACCCAGGAAGCAACACCTGAAAGCAAAATTCTAAAATACAAAAGTATCAGAACTGTCTTAAAGTGAGAAGCACTTTGTTCTGCAATCAATTATTTCCATAGGAATTTTCATCAAGATCTCTCATTGCATGAAAAATGCCAATTGCTTGCTCTTGGTTTTACGTCAGAAAAAACTATTCCTATAAGGCAACATCTCCCTTTTCAAAAACACTTGAATAAACTGTGTGCAATAGAGAATGTGATCCCATTTCTATTCTGGCCTGAATTATTCATTACTGGATTGCACAATTGCCAGTGTCATTAATATCCCTTCAGGCTATTTCTTTGCTAAGGGGCACAGGTAGATGAGTTTTGCCTTGCCAAACCAGAGCAATTTGCTTTCTATCTGATGAAGCCTGACATGACCACATCTAGGTAGAAATCAACAATTGCTCTTCTCATTCTAAACGTGGGAATACAGCAGTACTCACAGTAAGGGAATCTCCCAGTGCTCCTATGACTTTGATGTCAGCAGGCTGTAGCTCATGTACTAAAAGTAGTAGGAGAAAAAAGCATGATTATTGGCAACTGACACAAAATGCTGTTTAACAGAATAAAGATCCAAGTCTATGGTTCCAACCTGATGGTATTTTTAGAGACTTTTAGGGAGAACGAGCCTCAAGTTGTACGAGTCAGCTAGGCAAAAGGCATAACTTCTTGCCTTTACTTGCAGAAGTGTACTCAACTAACAAGAAAATAAATGGACCTTAAAATAGCTTAGGAAAAAATGAAAGCAGATTAGATATGTTTAGGGATGCAAGCATTCAATCTCTTTTAATTAGTTTTCAGGTTTGGGATCAATACTTCCCATTAGCAATCTCCCTGTAAAGCCTTCCAAAACACACAACACTCCTGCTGCACTGCTTGTCAGAGTAGGCTCACCAGGTGAGTGCTGAGTCACTAACCTGCCTAGGCAATTTTAATCTGCCATGTGACTGTATATGATATATGTATATAATAGATAGGATCATATTTATCCAGAGAGCATATCTGCTGTGTTGAAAAATTTGCTTGTATGGAAGACAGACTTCCTTCCTTTGCTGCTAAGTATATCGGCTTCCATTGTTTCCTTTCCATCTAGGATTTGCAATTTCAAGATCTTATTTTTTTTGCTAACAAAAGGTGAAGTCTTTCCTATTTGTGATTTTAGCTTACAAGTGGTTTCTCACCTGATGTTGGGATAGGACTGGAGGGAGCCTGTTCAGAACACGACAGGTCACTGCCCCAATTCTGAAATGACAAGTTACAAAATTGGTTCACCTTGTGGTTAGCAGGTAATATGGAATTCAGACAGGGTTTAATTGTACAGTAAAGGGCAAAACCAAGCTAAGACATAGATCCTAATTTGGTATCCATATAGCTCAACCATCCTTTCCTCTTTATGGAACACTGTCCAAACATTAATTACTTCTGGTGAAATTTTCTATTTTTCCAAAAGCAAAACATTTAATCTAGAAATATTGCTTGTGACAAATTTCCATAAGGAAGATAATTCTTTTTCTTCTCCTCTACAGCCTAGAGATTTTGTCCATGACCTAGAAGATGAAGTCTTCAGGTTTGGAGTCCTACTCTGTCTCAAGAGACATCAGATGCAAAACCAAAAATCAACAATAAAATCCTCTGCAGTTACAATATTAAATCAGTGTATTATATTATTATTTCCCCATGTACCTCACTAGAAACTTATTCTTTTCCTAGAAACTTCCAAAAAGTTTGTTTTGACTGAATATAAAATTTTTTAAAATTTTGAAGCTTCAAAACTTTCAGTAAGGAGAGCTTTCTGCCTCTACATATTTAAACTTTACCACACATTTGTAGGTGATACAATAATTATTACGTTTATTCCACCAATTGAGGAAATTGAGTCAATCACACATTGCAGAAGATCTTGGCTCACCAGCAGAGACAGCTGATGAATGTGCCACCCACACTTTTTGGTAGTGAGCAACAAGATTAGCTAAGAAGGCAGCAAGGAAAACATTGTAATGGTTGTAATGGGCAGTCTCTGTAAGAGCAAAGACTTTTGCTTATGCTGATCTAAGAGCTGGTCCTGCTTGGAGCAGGAGGTTGGAGCAGGGATGTCCTGAGATCCCTTCCAACCCCAATTATTCTACGATTGCACAATTGTACCATTCAGACTGCACAATTGTAGAATCATACCATTCAGGACAGTGGTCTTCAGAAAGCATGGTTAGCCTTAAAAAACATCAAGACAAATTCATTTGTTCTTGTAAAAAAAAGGAGTAGTAGACAATAGCTATCTAGTTAAAGGCTAGTTACAGAGGCTAGAAAGGACAGCTGGGGTTATTTTTAGATCAGAGAGGGAATGTTCCTTTACTCTCTCTACTGTGTCTTTCCTTTGCCCTATCACTTCAAAAGCTATTGCTGTTGAGATGCAGTGGAAGTGCAAAAATGACCCATTAAAAATATAACTCAAGCTTTACAGATTATAACCCTATTTCAATATTGCAAACAATGGTGTGCTGAAACAATAGCAGCTGCTGCTCTTTGTAACCTCCAAGGCACACAAAATTTTACAATTTGTCTAGGCATGAGGACCCCCAGCACACCGAACTAGCCCAACACATTTTGCTACCATCTCCACCCACACTTATTTTTTGGCCTGCAGACATTTGTCAAGAGCAAATAACTGCCCCATTCCCTCAAGTCCTATACCAAGTCTGTTTCTGCAGTTTGTTTAGTCTACCTTGTGGTAGTTGCTCAGTCATGGCAGAAAGTGAACTCCTTTGAAAATAGATTCCTATTACCTTTGTATCTAACTGCATATCCAAAATGTAAAGGTGACTGCCCTCTACAGGTTAAATTTACTTAAATATGGAAGTACAATGGCTCAAGGAGAGAATTTGTAAACCTTCTTCAGATCATGTGGAGGCTCAGGATTCTAAGTTGTCTTCTTCCTGTTGTGAGGAACTTGCTATCTGAATTAATGATGCATCCCAGATGACTTACTGTTGAGCACAGTTGTGCTACAATTGCAGCAATTAATACAGTTGATTTTGTTCAGCTTTTAGGAAAAGTTAAGTTTAACATTTGTTTACACAGGAGAAAATGCAATGCAAGAGAGACTTCCCTTTCTGAAAACTGATAATCAGGACTGAGTATATTATCTCATCTATAAATTCAAGGTGATGTGTGAACAGTCACCAGATACAGCTTTGCATAGTTTACCTAAAATGCAGCAAAAGATGAACAATTACCTCTGTTGGCTCATCAGTGGGCTCCACAGGTGGATATGTGTAGTTGCTATTCTTGTATGTTGCCAGAAATGGTTTGTTCTGTAGAAAGAGGAATACACAAGTAAGAGAAAATAGGCAATAAACACATAGCACAGACCAGAACAAGTGATATCAAGACATCACATCACCAAGAAAATAATTGCCTAAGCTGCAAAATAGGGATCTGGATTTTGAAACCATGCTCCTTCCTTAAAATTCAAAGGTAAGACTTGTGTTTGGCACCTTATGGCAAAAATGACACATGCCAGATCCTGATCACAGTTTAACATGTTCCTTACAGTTTAACCTTCCAAAAATTGCTTATATTTTATTAGATATTTAGTCCTATCAGAAGACACTGATGTAAAGCCTAGATAAACCTGGGCAGATCTTCCCATGTCAGCAGAGGGGAGATGAAAGATTGATTACTGAAAGGATCACTCTTGCCCCCGAGAGAGGCTGTATAAATTGCATGGCTATTTTTGTCCCCTACTAATGCTGGGAATACACACACATCGTGTAGGATAAAAAATTTCACTGAGATGCCCACTTAGCTCAAATAAGAGCAATTCTGGTATCTGCATGAGTCGTTTTACAAAGCACTAAATCAGAAGGCATAGTTAATTGATTAAAAGGCCCACTGATGTTTTATTTGCAGGGTTTTATCCTATTTTAAGTTGCTTCAATGCAACTAATTTTCCAGGGCTGATGGGGCTCTTACAGTCTGGAACACCTGGCATTTCCATGGACATGTCTACCTGTAGGTAGTAGGATTTTAAGACTGTAGTGAGAAATTGTGGGAACAATAAATGAAATTTGGGGGTGTCAGAATCTGAATTTACTACTCCCTTTAGTAATACAGAAAGTGAAATCCCCTGGAAAGAGTCTTTTTATTCCTTTGTAGCACTGTTTCATCTTCTACTTCCAAGTTTTCTGAGCAGGGAAAGCTACTGACACTGCTATCAATGACTTTTCCAAAGCAGTGCATGCTTACCATTTCTGAAAACAATGGCCATGCACATTTTGCAGGGGATATAAGACTTTCCTATGCCTACTTCTGAAAAACAACATCTTTGAATAGGAGTGGAGGAAGGGAATTAAGTATAAAATCCACATTATGTGGCACTAAAGAAGTTGCTAAGTTAATTTAAAGTTGCCTGGAAAGAATGCTGTGTAAAATTAAGTAGAAGCAATTTAAATGAATCTGAGGACTTTTGAAATATGCCATTTAATAATTCAGATCTTCCTTTTTTGACAGGATGGATACAATATAAACAAAAGTCTCCTATATGACTTGAATAATTGTCTCCAGACCTGAGAGAACAACTCAGCTCCCTGATCTATTCATTCTTTGGCTTCCTCATTGAAACTGCTGAAGAAAGGGAGACAATTTTTGCTGACAGCAGCAGTCATTTCCACGTGCTGATACCTAGCAACTGTACTGCAAGTTCAGCAGTTTGTTTTATAACTATAAAAGCAGCTTCCAGAGAGTCTAGAGTACCTCTGCTGTGGATCAGGCCAGGAAAACCAACCTGCCACTAATTCAAGAGATAACAGATCCCAGAGTTTTCAGAGCTGCTGTGGTGCCCAAACCCCATAGATTCTGATTGGAAATTTAATGCAGCATATTCTGTTGCCTGCTGCTTGAGTTGCCTCTGTACTTCACAAACATAACAAACCAATCTCTGCTACAACTGAAAACACACAAATCAGCATGTTGTCAATCAGTACCCACTGCACAGTAAAAAGCCAAGGGACACCAGAGCAGGTATATGAGAGCATTGCTCACTCAAGGGTAAGCAGAGAAGAAGAGATTTCAGTGAACTTGTTTTAGACATACGGAACCCTTGCTGTCTGCAGTGAGCATGAGCACATAAAGCCACCTGATACCCACTCTCCACAACATAGGTATATTTACCTGAGTTGGACAGTCGAGGACAATGTCAGCTGCAAAATCTAATGAGTCAGCTTTCTGGTCTAGAGGTTGTAACTAGAAAGGAAAACAAAAACCCCTATTTTGTAACCATGTATGCTCATCTTACATTTCTATAACAAATCCAAATGAATCTAAATATACATTTCAAATTTATATGAAGCTGCCTGTCTTTACAGACCTTGATTTACCTAAGGCTGAAACACATCTATTTCTCATAAAGAACATGGCAACTGTGTAACAAAACAGCAACTCTAGAAAGAAGCTTAAAATGGGAAGTGGAAAGCTACACTGGATCAGTTTAAACTCCTGGAGGATTTTGGCAGGCACACGAAGTACCTTGGAATTTCGCCAGAAGGCAAGGTCATAAACTCTCTTCTCTTGCATAAAAGACAAGACACTAAGAGTCCCTCAATTTTTATAGCTAAACTGCATGATGGCATCTCCAACAAAAGGCTGTTTATGCATAGAAGGTTAAACCACATTTAATTAGAGGCACTGCTTGATGACTGCAAGCAATCATGTCAGCCGTTAAGCCATTACCCCGAAGTATACAGGAGTTACCACCCAGGATCTGACATACCGCCCCGACTCCATGTGTATTACTGCATTGCAATGCTAAGTAAAATGAGTTTGCTTAAGCAATCTTTAATGACACTTTTTTTGAGCTTTCCTCATTTCCAAAGGTAGTAAAACTAAACTGAATTAAAACCACTTTAATTCCTCATAAGACATTCACAAAGCATGGATTTAAAACAAACTTCTAACTAATCCATTTTAAATTGATGTATGCAGTTACAATTCTTTATTTGGTGGTTTCCCACATCAGCGCATAGAAGCATCATCTTTATTGACCACTGTCCCACCTTTCATGACAACGGGTGAAGTAGACTCGTTCAGCTGAAATAACAAATGAATGTGATCATGCACTTCCAGTATCCCTGTCCTCCCCACACACTTTGAGAAACAAGAGATTCTAGGCTGAGAGCAGCTCCAGGCATTTGAGAGTATCAAACTAGTAAAGAAGAAACAAACGCAAGGTCCAGCATTAACCAGGCCTTTATTGCAATCTCTTTATTACAGAGATTATTTTGATGGTAGTCAGATCTAGGTAAAAACCACATTACATGCAGACCCTGTCACCTTACCACAGCATTCCAGAGAGCCTTGGCAAGCTGAGAATGGCCCTTCTGGCTTAGATGGAAGCAGTCAGGTGAGAAGTAGGAGACATCTGGATGCCCATCCTACAAACAAAAGCACAAAGGACATCTGAGTGTGGAAGAATCGACACTTCCAACTTAGGGTTGCTGAGGCCAAATCAGAGCCACTAGTAGGAGGTTTATGCTACTTGTTCTTGCTGCTCCAAGGTGGAAAGGCTCATGATTACCTGGTGATAAAAAGTGTACTTCAGCAGGTCCATGAGCTACCAGAAACACTTAATTAGAGATGCTTCTGTGCATCCAAGGGCAGATCCACCCAGAAGTAGCAAAACCATCATTTTCAATTACGTGCCCAGTCTCTTTTTGGGTTCTGCAATACAGATGGGTTCCTCTCCTTGGCACATCATCAGAACTGGCACGATAGCCGCCAGTAAGCCCTGAGGTACCTTTACATGGTAACAGGCATGTTATGGATGCTTTACCAGAAGAGAGCCTATCTGCTTTTTCACAGCTGTGTTAGTTCCACAAGTTTGAAAGGAACAAGAGGCAATTAAGTGTTCAAGCAAAGGCAGTTGTAAAACAGTACAGTCTCCTTTCTGAGTAAAGCTGTACTATAATACAGATACTGGAGCATCTGAAGGAAAAGGAGTTTGGAAATATAAATACATTGGCTTTCATGTCAGTATTGAGATAAGAAAAAGTTTAAATCACAGATAATGGAACAACTTTTTTTTTTTTTTTGCTCAGAGCAGTCCTTCCTCAAAACTTAAGCAGGTTTTGGTTCAGTGTGTTTGGGTTAGCTTATTAGAGGATGTCTACAAAAATTTGCAATTGATATCTTTTCCCAAGTTTAGAGGCAGAGTTTTCACTTCAGGAACATTCACTTCAGGAACTTTCACTTCAGGAGATACAAAAACACAGCATCCTGAGCTTTCTTAAAAATCTAAACTAATGGTTGTGAGACTATAAAAGGGTTCAAAAATACAAAAATATTTTGCTGCTTCTGTTTTAACTTCAGTGTTCCCCACCTCAATACCAAAATCCCTGGTGATGACTTTTCGCAGGAACCAGCTTCACAAACACAAAACAACCACAAAAATAAAAATCAAAGCCTGCTTTTCCTGTGAAGCTTTCAGCCAGTTTTCCAAATTTGTCTGAAACTTTCAAACATGTCACTAGCTATTGACAACATTTTCAGGATAACTCTGGTTCAATTATAGCAGACCAATCCCTGTTTAATATTTTGCCCCATCTGTTCTTGGTTCCAGGTGAGATGAGGAGGTGCAAATGCATGTGAAAACTAGCAAATGAAGTTTCAGATAAGGGTTGGATCATTCCCTAGATTTACTGTTTACTGAGACGTACTATTCAAGGTACCAAGATATAATTGTCAATAACAAGAAAAATGGCTCACTACATAAAATTATCATTTCTACCTGATCATTTGTAAGCTTCTCTCTCAGACAGAGACAAACGAGTTATGGGACATGAAGAAGAGGTGATGCTGTAGTCTCCAGTGAGCAATGCAGCTATGTTGCCTTAAGAACTGTAACTTTTTATCTGTCTCTTATTTACCATATTATATTTTCAGAAAGAAAATTATTTATGTACCCTTGAGAACATACACAAACCTCTTAATTCAGGGTTTGATTACATTTCCAAAACAGTAATTCATATTGACAGCACAGTATGTAAAACTGCTATTCATATGAAGAAATCTAATGTACCGTACCAAAAAGCAACAAATTCTAAACACAGAACAAGCTGAAATTATTTTACAGATAAGTCTCTAAAGGTTAGATATCCACATTTGTCCTTTGCATGCAGAATTCTCTTTAGATCATACCTGACCAAGAGGAACCTTGGGATTTTGGAGGAAAGGCTGGATGATCACTGTGAAATTTTCATGAGTATCATATCTGCCTGACTCCACTAGTCTCCGAATGCCAAGCTGCAAGAAATAAAAAAATTACCATCTGCATCATAACTGTTTGGGTTTTTGTTTTGATTGGGGATTTTTTTTTGGTTGTTTTGGTTTGGTTTTGTATGGGTTGTGGTTTTGTTTTGTTTTATTTTTTAAGAGCCCAAGAATCAGAAGGAAGCTTTTACTTCTTAACTGAAATAGCCACAGATGTTGGCAAAAGGTGGCTGAGAAGACTGAAATGCAATGCTACAACTGTGTGTGGGGGACAAGATTTTGGTGACTGAACTTCCACCTATCCATTGGTTCTGTTAGAAACCAAAGTTTTCTTAAAGAGCTTTGCTGCTTTGTTTTGGTTGTATGGTGCTTTGGATAGCATCAAATTACCTTCTGCTTAGCTCATAGGGCCCATTTGCGTAAAATTCTGCTATGACATGTTGCTTGGTAATCAAGAGTTCACCTTAACTGAAATAAAGTAACTGCACCACTCTTGATAAACATACCTGGTAATCTCTGGTGACTTCCCTCACCATTGTCAGATTTGGTGAGTTTTCTTCTCCTGTGAGAACACAACTACACAGATAACTGTGGGAGAAGTTAGAGGAAAAAACAGGAATAGAGATAGTTAGAGATTTGAGAATGCAGAAGTCACCCTTTGCCACCCAACACCTTTGGGCATGGGAAGAACAAGGAAAACTGTACAGGCATATTTCTGTGAAAATGTATTATTGTCCTTGCCATCATTCATAATTTCAAGTCTTAGCCTTATTTTCTACCTTACCTGAATGATACTACTCTAAATCAGTTTGGATTCTCCCCCAGGTACATCAAAGTGATGTACCCTGTACTGTGACAGTTTGGGTCCTTCATTATACACTGGTATCCATAGGCCCTGCAACCTAGATCCCTCTGGACCTAGAAAGCAGATCTTTGGAATGTACTGGCTGCATTACCTCTGAGCTGATATCTTTCCAATCAACAATTTCTTTTGCATTCCCAAGTCCTGTCTGGAGGGTCAGCAAAGAATCAAATTACCTATTACAATAAAGGCTCTGAAGCAGGAGAAACCTGTCTGCTCTGCAAATACTCCACATTCCCTCAAAAAGCCTGAAAATCCAAATGCTTGTGCACTTCGACCCCACAATGAGGAATCCTGTATCTATAACTTCAACTCAAGCTCATTAAGATGTACATTATGTAACACAAGAAACCTTACAGTTCTAGACCCGGACAAAACACACATGTCCTCTGACAACACTTAGGTTAAAGCCAAGAGATGGCAACACCATCAGGCAGCGTGATGTCAGCACTGCACTGGATGCACGTAGGACTGTAGTGCTACCTTTGAACATCAGTTCAAATGATGAGAGAAGCATGGAATAACGACATGCTTTATCATCATGGACAGTAAGCTCAGGTGCAAAAGGAAGTCAAACAAGCCTTACTCTGCCATGTAAGTGGGGCACTGAACTTGAGTATCCATAAACAACTGTCTCAGAGGAAGGAGGTCCATCACATCAACCAGACTCACTAGAGCTTTTGGAACCTGAAAGGTAAACCAGAATTTAGCTTGGAAGGAACTGATTATGCAGCCCACAGTGCAAGCCCACTTTTACCCCTAAGTCCAGCCACTTGATACCCTTTCCCTTTCTCCATTGTTGGAAGGAGGGAGGAGGATGGAAGCAACAAAAAACCCCACCAAACTCCCCCAGCTCAGCTGCCTCTCCCTACTTGCAGATAGGCAAGACAAAAGAAAATGCTTTTGCAGAAGTGAATGGAATACATTTGGTATCAGAATGAAAAAAAAACCACAGTAAAATGAAACAAACAGAAGAGCTAGCACCACTCAGTCAGGTACTGATATGAGCTAGACAATATCACACCACTTGCCTGCTCGTGTAGAATATCAAGCGTTTCTTGAATCCTTCTGCTGAAATTCACAGCTGAGTAGTGATTCTGATAGGAAGAGAAGAGAAGAAATTACTGCTAAATGGAGACACAAGGCATTTTGGTTGGGAGGATGGAGAATCACATTAATTCACTTGCTTTTCTGTCACACACTATGGTGAGTAGAATGTTCTTGCTTCTTTCTAGAGACCAGGGATTTTAAGCATATCAATTAATCTAAAATGTAGAAAGACTTGGTGAAATTTTCAATTTAAAATAAGCCTTGTTGAATAGCAGTGTATTTAATCCAATCCACTGGGTCCTTCATGTAAAGATGCAGGAATGAACCCAATCTGAATGCATGCAGAACAGCATAAGCCAAGCAGTCATAGGCATGCTCACAGACAGCTGATAAGTTCTCATAAAATTAGGTGAAATTATTGCTAGTCAAGGTCATAGCTATAAATAGAGCTATAGAACTTGGCAGCAGCACCAAAGATGCCTAGCAAGGCTCCGGCAGAAGCAGCAAATTTCTCAAGCACAAGGAGCTGCAGGAGGATTGAAAATGCTCCCGAAAAGTTAACATATTAAAGGCGAGAGAGTAAGAGCTGGCAGAGAAAGGTGGCCTCTCCCTGCCACCTGCTCACTCACCTCCCATGATCTCCTTATGGCAGCCCTAAAGCCTTCTCCACAATCCACAGAAGCAAAAGATTCAAACAATATTGAGCACTGCAGCAATTTCCCTCATACATACTTCACCTGTTCCTAGCACCTTCCTACACTGTGAGTTACGGGGTGGTGACAATTGTAGGATTGGACTAGTGGTAGTTCAAAGCAGTAAAATTCTTTCTTGGATGTCTAAAGAGGCCATGCTAGCAATAGAGCAGTTGCCACATTAGAGGAGTGAAGCTTTTCTTCCCTTCCAGTTTTTGCTCATGGTCAAAGGACAGTAGCAAAGACAGATAACAACCATCCTACTCAGTTGCAGGTTTTTATATCAGGGCAGTGTCAGCAGCAAGCACCATCAAAACCTGCAGCAGCACATACAACTTAGGCTATCTCTCTCAAGGCTCTAAAGAGCCATGGATTTCCCTCAATCATCACATTCCCAATACAGTCTCATTTAACCATTTCTACTACTCACAGGGTCTCTGCAAGAGTTGCACAGATCATTGCCTCCAATATGCACCGTTATGAGCTTCCAGTCAGCACTGAAGTCAATTCTCTGTGCAATAAAAAGAAAATAACAAGCCTGAAGTTCTCTGATTTTGATACACATATGGTATTGTGTGGATCTGTCATGTGATAGAACACCTGTTGATTTTCATGCTGTAAGATTAAAGGAGTCCCAAACAACTTACAGGATCAGTTTTCATTAGTCTCACGAGATTTCTTGCTTGGGCTGGTAAATGCCTGTGGAGAAGGACAACCAGTGAGTGAAAGAAACACTCTTATGGAGAGAACAGCATTAACACTCTTCAGACACCTTAAATCCAGTTGTCAGATATCAGAAGGGTTGAGTGAGGAGACAGTACAATCCTCATGTTGCCTCGATCAAATTAAGTGCTCACATCTTTGCAGAAAGTCAACATCAAATTGAACCTGCATACTGATTTTACTCAAGTTCAGTAATTAATCTGGAACAGTAAGTTTAGCCTCTATTACAGTGCTCAGCACATAAAGCAGCTGAAAAGCCAGACACAGCTACATATTTGTAAGCAGATGGCCTGTTTAGACTGAGGCTGCTATCAATCTATCCCTCGTGGACTAAAACAAGAAGGGAATCCCAAGTCCCAATATTTAACTGGCCTCTTGAGCAACATTTACGCATAAACCGCAGCTCATCCCCCTGCAATGCTAAAGGGTTTCAGAATTCACTGTGCACACCTCCCTCATTTCTGTAGCCTGCACCCAGAGTCAATACTTAATTTTCAATTATGTAAAATAGCTTTGTGCACGCTACCTTTCCAGAATAATTAAAAACCCAAGAAACTTTCAAGATGACTCAGACAAGTTAAGATGAGAGCCTCGCTGTTTTCTCTCTCTTGTTTGTATATATATACACATAAAAAAACTGCCATGAATTTTGAGCTACCTAGGCCAAACACATCAGCCTTGTTTGACTATCCTGACACATTGATCCTCAAATATGCATAGAAAAGAGAATGTGGTTGGAAAGCTTTGGCCTTCCAGGCAGCTCTGTAACATAGCATGAGCTGCATCTCCCTCTGGCTCTTGTTAGAAACACTTCACTGACTGTCTGTTATCATTTCTGGAAGCATATCAGCTGACATTATTAAGCACAGCACTTATTTTGTATGGCAACCAGAGTTTAGCTCTCCTGTGTTTACTGTAGGAATAAGAGATAGTTTTCCCCATCCCCCTCCAACTGAATACTGACCTAACACTAACTGTTAACCCCAGCCAGCTATAATGGGGAATGAGTCCTGTCATACATCTTGCCACACAGACACTATATACATGTAATAGTTCTGTTCACCACTACCCTTGTCTCCAATTACTTATTTATATACCAAAGCTATCACAAGCCACAAGTGGTCACAGTTTCCTTCTGTTCTTACTGTAGAAACCCCTAAGCTAGGACATTGACTTCAACAGTGATCCAGAGGAAAACACCACTTATTGAGCTGACAGTCTGCAACACCTTTGATTTCTCCTGCAACACTCATCACTGAAGTACAGATGCATCCTGAGCCAATGCAGCTAGTAAGATCTAATAACATCTTGAATGAAGCAGTGTCACCAACCATCCATCCTTGGGCTGCAGTTTCCACCAAATTTAGATCTTCATCAACAGAAGCAGTTTGCTAATGGGAAATATAGATATTCACAGCACCTGTCACCTGTTCTATCCTCTCAGTCTTAAATCCTTAACCTCCTTTTTCATATGAAATCAGAGACCTCAGCTAGGCTTTGCTTCAGCAACATGCTTCCAATCTATCCTTAACTCCACCATGTACGGAAGCACTTTGGCAACGAATGCAGATAGGCATAGAAATGTTTTGCTGAATGAGACCTGCATTGTTACATTGCCATCAAGTTCACTATAGAGCTCTTCAAAGCATGCACTGTTTTCATTTTCAGGAACTCTTACACCTGATTTCCAAAAGCTGTTAAGGGTGCAGAACTATTTGATTTCAGAAAGGTCCCAGAACCTCTGGAAAGCAGTTTCCAGATTAGCACCCAAAAGTGAGACAGGTCAGGTAACATTTCTGAAATACCACCATTAACCTGTGGACTCTTTTTGCCCTCTTAATCATAAGAAAATGGATAGTTTTGGGTGATGAAGAGTAAATGCTGGATCACATCATCATTCAGAGATATGATGATTCAGAAGACACCTTTCCTTATCTTGCAATACATTTCAGCATTCAATGAGGATGCATTCATCTTCTTAGGGGCATCAAGGTCCAACGTATGAAAGAACAGAAAAAAGCCAAAAAGGAGCATCACAATGCTCAGGGATATTAGTGTAGTACTTTACAGGACTTTACTTTCACAATCTTTCTACAGAGAGCAATGAGACAGAGAACAACAAAAGACTAACAGAAATGTGGGAGAATTGTTGTCTGCATCTCCATGCTGAATGTTTACAAAAGACAGTTGCAGAAAATAATAGATAGCTCCACTTCATCATGTTTATCAAGTACAGCTCCTTGCATGGCAAGAGGGAAGACTAATTGGTATAGATGAAGTAGAGAACTTTTCATTAGACTAACATCCATCAATACATTTCATACAGCTAACAAATGTCTGTTTAATAGTAATGCCCCGGTTCCTATTGACACAAACTGCTTTAAGTTATATTAGTGACTTAAGAAGTTGTGTATCCCATCTCAAGTCCTCCCACCACTCCCAAAAGCCTGTTTAGGATATAAAATACAAGACAGGCACCTATCTTATTCTTTCCTATACCAAACAAAAGCTGATCTGGATATATGCTGCATATAGAAGTATGTTAATAAATTCTCATGAAAGTGTGAATTGAAGCCATAATCCTTGCATGTTTCACTGACATACAAAGATATATTCAGTCATAGTTAGGAAATAAAATCCCTTCTCTCAGGTATGGGAGGCTATAGGATATAGCAGGGCACCTAGCAGACTATTTCTGTCAGTAAATCCAAGCATTTACTGAGATTGCTAGTATGAGTCAGAAGTTACACAAGGCCTGCAGGAGAGCAATAAAAATACCTGATAAATCCCAACAATCTTTGCTCAGATACAACAAACCCAAACACCTCACTTGGCTTCCGAACTTCACTTCCAAGACCTCTTTAAGAAGTAAAAGGAATTTTTCTTTAAGCAAACAAATTAAGGTTTGGGTAATATCAACTAACAATGTCAAATCCAGACATGGTCTGCCAGAACCTGTGCCCAAACTATGACTGAATTCCAGCAGCCATCTGTTTCATTAATTAAACAGCACTGACTCCTTCAATAAGCCAGGGATTTCTAGGCTAAGCAGTATAGCAAAGCTGAACTCACGCAGCCTCCCAGGTGTGACTAAAAGCAAAGAGCCAAATTCAGATGACCACAAGACGTTACAATCCCTAGGTCTGCAATGCACCAAAACCCATATATGGCCATGAGCAATTTTCCTTTCTTCGGATTCCAGACTTTGGCTATGTTTATTTCCTCTCACTTGACCACTCCTGCTTGCTTATCCAGAAGCCTGAGACCAGAATAATAGAAGATTTAATCTAGGTTTTTTCCTAACATCTCTTTACCAATTCACTACATGCTCCTTTTCTGAAAGCATCCATGGTCTCAAGAAATTTATTGACAAATAAATAGATAAATGAATAGATGTTGAAGAGGAAAAGTAGAAACCACCACCACCATACAGTTTCTGCCAGTTTCTTGTTTGTGGATTTCATAACCGGGACTGTTGGCTTCATTTGAAAGTTCAGCTATTAAATAAGCCCACGTATTTAACTGGTTTTGAGCCAATTTTCAACTCTAACTAGACTGGTTTTGCTTGCTGATCAGAGCAAGTTATGACAGCACATGAGACAGTTGAAAGGGAATTAGATGGAGCAACCACCACCTGCAAATGTAAAACAAAAAGCTACATACTCAGCCTGTGCTCCAGGAACTGCCTGGTTAAGGAATGCATTCGAATCATTCTCACTCCCGATGCCAGTCGAATAGCCCAAGAGTGTAACATTGAACTCTCGGAAGATGTCTGAAAAAGAAAATGAAAGGGAAACACATACATCTGCTTCCTGCCTACAGGGACCAGCACACACTAGCACTGCCACGCTTTTGCTCTCTGAGAGCCCAGCAGAGCTGCTGCTGCAGCCTCCACGCAATTAGCTGCGACCACCAAGGGTGACAGGAGAGACCACCAGCTGGCAGCACTTCAGACAGCAGCATGCTTGTGCCCTGCACTGGCAGATAAAATTGGCAGAACTGATGACCAGTGTGCAGTTATCTCCCATGTTGTAGTGGGTAAAGCCTAAAATAAAATCCTTAGTCATATGATATTGATTTTGCAAAGCAAGGCTGAAGACACTTCAGCCCAGCAGGAGATCGTTTTCAGCTGAAGAATCTGGGTCTACTTCACAGTCATGCAAAATCTCATATTAGTGACAAATATGAAGAAGAAAGCCTCCAATGCATGGTTATGACAAAATCCCACCACTTCCTCCATTGCCTCCATAGTAGTTTCCAAAAGGAAGTTGACAGTAATTCACAGATGATAGTGAAAATAGTTACATTATAAACTACAAGAACTACCTTCATCTCAAAGACTGAATTTAACCATATTTTAATGACAGCTTTGTCAAATGTAATAGCACCCAGTGAATCAATTAATTGGTTATTCCAATTAGATCCTTGTTACACTTCGTTTATAATAAATGGGCAACACAAAGAAGAACAGTTTACTGGTCCTCTTTAAATGGTAGTTTATTATTACAGCTGATCCAAACTGAAACTCCAGTGGCTTTATAATAACAATAGACTGAGCTATGAGAAATTGCATGTTTCAGTGAAGAGAAAGTTATTCCCTTCAGTTTACATGCATGAGTAGTCAGCGTTATTTATTAAAGAGGTCTACTCTATTTAAACATCTCTTTTTGGAAAAAAACTGTGGTGAAATACTTGTTAAAACCAAATGTTAATTGCATCACAAGCATGGACATAGCAAACTTATTTAGAAATTCAAATAATACTTCACAAGCAGTTGTAAAGGGAGAAGAAAAAGAAAGGAAGGGAATTTTTAGCTGCTTCTCAGCTTCACTGATAAAGCCAACCTTTTATTCATAGTCCTAGGACATGGTCCTTTGAAAGGTGGTTCTTGTTAATTATTCTAAAACAGCTTTGAGATGCTTAAGACCTCTCTGTAAACATAGCAGCAATCAGCCTACTCTATCTCTTCAGTCTTGCCAATTTGATTCAGCAAAGCATTTACTTACTAGGTAGAGTCGTCACATTCTCTAATGACATATCTCCTCCAATACTAAAATGAGAAAAAGAAATCCCAGTCACTCATCTCTTAGGTGGACACAGACAATAAAGAAAGTGAAAACTTACCACAAGAAAAAACAAAGGGTGATTAATTTGGTAACTATCAATCTATCAGAGTGCACAGAGAGGACAGAAGTGGAAGTGCTACTGAGGAGACTGGCTGAGGTTTCAGTGGAAAAAGTGCTTGTCTTTAAGGATTTAATGATCTTGCAGCTGTATATGCAGGTACAGTCAATCATTATCAAATGGCAGTAAAATGCCTGAGACAGCTACATACTCAAATGATCAAAAGATTAGGTGGTCACCTTTAAGGCCAGTTCCAGCCACTCTAAGGCAGCACCAAACAGCCAGTCCCCTGGGTGCCGAGAGCTACAGCAGCAGCTCCTCATTCTCTTCTCTTGCTTCCTCCACATGGGTATGTTCCCTCCAGCTTTTAGGTTTGTGGGACACTGAGGCCACACTACATCTTATAGAAAGAGGTTAGGACAGCACAGAAATGCTTCAGTCAGTGTCAACTGAGCTACATCATCGCACCAGAAACATTCAGTCTTTTGGAACAGTATGCTGCATGTGGTAAAAGTTCTCCAGTTAAGCGAACTGTTTTCCATGCTGCTACAAAAGGTTCAGAAATAGCAAACTTTGAGAAGAAGTCCCAAAAGCAACCAGTTCTGACTTGTTCATTCCAGTGATTTTTCTCCAGTTTTGTAGATTTCTAACTTGCCATCCCACCATAAAAATAAAAACTTTCACAAGGACCCAAAGATGAAAGCATGAGAGAAGTCAAAAGGCCTTCTTAAAATCCATTGCTGAAATCATTTTCTGTGAAGCCACCCTTTGACAAATCCTGGGTCTTGATACATCTTCAAAAGAAATACTAGCCTGAGAAGCAACTTTTTTTTTTTTCCTACTCTCTGGTATCTGAAAGCCCCAAAATATGGGGAAAAGAATAATATTCCTTACAGGAGAGGATATACATCTCATCCTCACCTTGCTTGAAGGCTTACCTCCAAGAAAGTCCACGGTATTCAGTGTCCAAATCCAGGAGATTGTCTGAGGCAATTCCTGTACCAGCCTGGACATTATTTTACATTAACCAAATGAGATTAAAGCACAATTACTAATACAATAATCACTCATACATAGTAATTTTATTTTCTTTTGAATGTATCTCTTTAAAAGCTTTAGAAGGCGTCTGGCTTTTTCCCAACCTTCCTCCTGAAGAATGCATCAAAGTCTTTCATAACTACTTACAAGCATCACATTGTATAAGATGCACAAAATACATGATGAAGCCATGAAACAATGGCTTTCTTCTCATGGGTCTAGATGAGCTGAATACCTCATTTACATTTGCATTACTCAAGAATGATAAAAACGTCTCAGACAAACACATAAAACTTTTTGGCTAATGATAAGAATCACTATATGAACTTAACAGAGGAAACAAAGATATTTCAGAAAGAAGCACCGTAATACCTTTACAACAATTTGGAAAGTATTTTGCTAAATAGAGAGCCTTATAGTAGTACTGCAGCAAGGAGCAAAGCACTCTCTACAGTTACCCTGAAGAAAGAAGCAAGCTAGCAACTACATCCCTCCTAAAACAACACCATAACTCAGAAGCAGAGTGCCTGCCAGCTGTGATATTGCAGTTTCACGCTAAATTTGGGTACAGGGTAATACTTCAGTACAGCACAAGACCAGGTAGACCATTTGCTGCTACCTCTGATTAAACTACAATACTATATTGTAGTATACAATATACAATATTTTCTTCTATGTATAAGCTTTATGGGATTAATAGAAGACTAATGTTCAGAATAACTATGTGTGGGTCAAGCACATCTCTAAGACAACAACATACCACTGCACTTTCTATGAAAGCAGATTTTATTCTCTGTTCCTACAGACTCTACTTAAAAGCAGAAACACCTGCAGGGTCCTGGATATAATATTATGGCAACCACAGCTATGTAAAAAATACCTTGCATTTGTCAACATTGCAGGTTTCTATTCAAATGCTTCTATTTATTTCAGTAGCCTCCTGTGTGTAGGAGTTCTAGCAACATGCCTGCCAGATAGTTGTAAAAGCTTCATGGTTTGTACATACCATGTCTTTGTCATTAAGGCTCAGATTCAGAGAAATCTATGTTCCAATTACATCTTTCTGCCCAGTGTTTCCTTTGAGCTGGCTGCAGAGTTTCACTCTTTGACCAGTGTGAAAACATTAGGCAGAAAGACATAATTGGAATATAGGATGTCTGAATGCTGAGACATATTCCTTTTAGGCTGCCAAAGATAATCATCCTCAGCAAGACCTACATCTTGATAAAGAAATTAGCCACAAGCTAAACAGGCATAATAAAAAGACTGAGTATTTTCTGAAATGGATAAAGTCAGAGGGCTCTCACCCCTGTACATCCTCCTCTCAGTAATGCAAAAATGAATAAAAGGCTATTACCTGACATCCCTTAGTTCCTGAAAGAACTGAGGTAAAAGAACAGGTTCACTAGTCTGTTCCTATTCAGAAAAACTTCAAGAAAACACAGTAACTTAGGGCTTGGGCTCTGTCCCATCAATTTCAACAGCATCTGATCTCTTCTGTTTCCAAATCAGGAAACCATTTAAGCACCTCTTTAAAAGATTTGCCTGTGTTTTTGCCTGAGTTCAAAAGCATGTGAATATATGTGTGGGAGGAACAGTGCTGAAGAACTGACACCTTCCTCCTTGTTCTAGCTTCTAGGTCTATTATCCATGAATGAATGGATCTTTGCTTCTAGGTACAACAGCTATTTCCCCTCCACCAGAGCAGGCACATATTTGTAGTTTTACCAAGAGAACAGTAAAAACACTTATCTTCTTACCGTCAAAGAATCTCCAAGAGCTGCTATAATTTTCACATCAGCTGGCTTTAGGGAATGCACTGCAAAAGAAAGATGTAGCTGAACCTGGGTAGGAAATAGCTATTCTTTTTCACTACTGTATAATGTAAAACATGCCATCGCACATTCTAATGCTTAAATATGTTGGTTTTGCAATACCCAGGTGATAAAACAGGAGCTCGCTCCAGCTCATCTCATGTGGTTATAGTAGCAGCATATGCATATTATTCAGCATCTCATGGTTAATTTTTCTGCCAAAAAGACAGAAGAGCAAGGAGCAAATAACATTAAGTTCCAAACGATGTCCAGCACCAAGATGAAGATAAAACAATGCAGTACTAGACAAAACAGGAAAAAGCATATTAAAGCTGTAAAACGGCAGAGAAGGATTAAGAAGACGACAATATGAAGTTATTTAAAACTGAATACTTCTATGTCCTAGACTAATATGCATGAAGCTGGATTTACAGTTTTCTTCCCCAAGATTTAGGTGCTATCACTTATAGCCTATGTCAGCACACAAATTTGGATTTTCTCATGAGATATTTTGAAGTTCTCCACTGGCAGTGAGTATATGGAGCTACTTAGCCAGAATGTTACCTTACGTGAAAGCATGGCATTGTATCTATTAAGCAGATGTTGAAGAACGTTACATCTTTTCCAATCAGTATTTTCACACTTCATCAGTCATTTCAGCAAAAATAAAAACTCATCTTGAAGGACAGTTGAAAGCAATTCATCTTCATAAAACAAAACAGGCAAGACTACCTGAAGTTGCAGGAGGGATGGATGGAGACCTGTCTTCACATGGCAGCTGGCTTCCGTAATTCTAAAGAGAAGAAGCAAGCTGAATACTATTTGACAAGGAAATACAGTCAGTAGTAATGAGGATCTCCTCAGAGGCCAGGTGGGTAAACCAAAGGCTATTTAGTATGTAGTTAACCAGACAGGCCTTGGTTGCTCAATTTGATAGTCATATTCAGTATTGCTCAGCTTAGAGTAGCCTCCTGTACTGATAACTGTGCTGTCTGAGCATGTGTTCTTACAGGTGTTTCTGGATGCATTTTGCCTAACTCAGGGAGTGTTTTCCTGTTCGGTGCCATGCGCTCAGCCTCCCAAACCCCTTTGTCCAAAGACTGATTTCACCTGTGGTGCAGGGCGTGACTCATACGGTTACCATACAGGAGCAGATGCAACAGGGTAACAGGGAGATGGATGTTGACACTTACTGGAGTTTGCTTAGGGTATGTGTAATTACTGTTCTTATATGTTCTCAGGAACGGCTCAGCCTACAAAACAAGGCAATCTGAGTCAGTACAAAGCATCAAAAGAACACGTGGAAATTTTCA